>PYXC01001758.1:1315000-1390000 GCA_015244755.2 Tenualosa ilisha
ATGAAAGAGCTGTGTGTGTATGTGTCTCATCTTCGACCTAAGAGAGCTGTATGTGTGTCTCTTCGGCCTGAGATAGCTATGTGTGAGTGTGTGTGTGTGTATGTGTGTGTGTCTCATCTTCGACCTGAGAGAGCTGTGTGTATGTGTGTGTCTCGTCTTCAGCCTGAGAGAGCTGGGTGTGTGTGTGTGTCTTGTCTTCGGCATGAAAGAGCTGTGTGTGTATGTGTCTCATCTTCGACCTAAGAGAGCTGTATGTGTGTCTCTTCGGCCTGAGATAGCTATGTGTGAGTGTGTGTGTCTGTATGTGTGTGTGTCTCATCTTCGACCTGAGAGAGCTGTGTGTATGTGTGTGTCTCGTCTTCAGCCTGAGAGAGCTGGGTGTGTGTGTGTGTCTTGTCTTTGGCATGAAAGAGCTGTGTGTGTGTATGTGTCTCATCTTCGACCTGAGAGAGCTGTGTGTGTGTCTCTTCTTCGTCCTGAGAGAGCTGTGTGTGTGTCTCTTCTTCGACCTAAGAGAGCTGTGTGTGTGTGTCTCTTCTTTGGCCTGAGAAAGCTGTGTGTGTGTGTGTGTGTGTGTGTGTGTGTGTGTGTGTGTGTGCTCTTCTTTGGCCTGAGAGGGCTGTGTGTGTGTCTCTTCTTCGACCTAAGAGAGCTGTGTGTGTGTGTCTCTTCTTTGGCCTGAGAAAGCTGTGTGTGTGTGTGTGTGTGTGTGTGTGTGTGTGTGTGTGTGTGTGCTCTTCTTTGGCCTGAGAGGGCTGTGTGTGTGTGTCTCTTCTTTGACCTGAGGGAGCTGTGCGTGTGTGTCTCTTTTTCTCAACGCCCAACAAATTCTTGTCGTCCCAAGCTGAAGTGAAACTGGTGTGTGTATGCATGTGTGTATGTGTGTGTTATAGTCGCAGGAGGTTGCTCAATGTTTTCACAACATCCCGGCCAATCTGCCGGACTGATCTGGTGCTCACTTCTCTGCACAGCAAGTTCAGGTTGTGGAGGACCCAGCGCAGTCTGAGGTTTGCTATCTCCTGGCTGGTGCGTCTCAGCCTGGCCTATCTATCTATCTCGACCCATGTTAGGAGTGGATCCATTTGTTACAGATCAGCTTTTTCAGCACTCTGGGACCGGACCTGCATGAGCGCACATTGGCCGTGTCAAAGATATGAATCTTCTCTTCTCTGCAAGGCTTCCTGTCATGATCTCGAATGAGATACAACGGCTGAAAAAAAAAACGGGCTGCCCTCTGACAAGCCATGCAAAGCGTTAAACTCTCCATGCACACCTCTACCTCCTAATCAGGCACCAGCAAGTGACTGTCTGCCCTTCACCCCCATTGCATGCTGGGATGGGGAGGACAAGAGGACATGGCCATCAAGTAGTGCCACCCCCAACAAACCCCTTGACTTATTTACATCGTTCCCACCACAATGCTTTGCAAAGCAAGCATGGGCTTTTATGTTAAGGTCATTGAAATGGCTTTGCCTTGACCTCTGACTCTAAGTTTGTTTAGAATTTGTCTTTTCTCTCTCTCTCTCTCTTTGTGTGTGTATGTGTGTGTGTGTGAGTGTGACTTAGGCTCAGGGAAATGTGTCAGTATCTGAGTGTTCATGCATGCATACACTAATATTTTTCTCTTCTCTCTCCCTCTCTCTTATTGTGTGTGTGTGTGTGTGTGTGTGTGTGTGTGTGTGTGTGTGTTTGTGTGTTCGTGTGTTCATGTGCATGCAACTCTGGATGTTGCCTCACTGGTGAAGCCGACAGACTTACGCTAAGGCACCGTGTCACACGCCCACAGTCCGCCTGGCGTCATAGCAACAGACAGACTACAACTAACCAAGCACGGTCCTGCGTGGAACTGGTCCTTGGTGTACAGTATTGCCCTCCAGCTCACCTCAGAGGAGAGCAGAGAAGTCAAACACACTCACACTTACATAAACCCCACACGTCACACAAGCATACATACATACATACACACACACACACACACACACACACAAACAGATGTGCATACATGCATACATGAGAATCAAATACAAACCACATTATACACGTAGCTAAGTTGTGATGTGCATACTCTATCTTTCTTAAGGAAGGAGTGGTGCAAAGCTATAGTTTTCTTTATGTGTTGGTATTTGCTGCTCCTGTGGCATATGGCTACATGCTACGATGCTAAGGGGGGGATTTACTGTTTTAATATGGCCTGCAAATCATTGGGCCATGCCTGACCAGACAGGTGCTGTTGCTGTGGGTCTGATTTAAGCCACATAGATCATTTCCATTCTCCACACACAAAGAATTTTATTGGTTTATTTGTTTACGTATCTGCTGCGGGGCATGAGGTCCTGGTTTTGTAGTTTATACTGTCGACTGTCTGTGACATAATTATTTTTTATGAATAGATAGTTCTGTGTACAAATAAACGTTTGAGTGAGTATATGTCTTAGCTACCAATGACACTGGTGGACTGTGGGCACAACATCAGTAAATTAGGAAGCCCAAACTCTGTCTGACTCTCTTTGACCTGTGGGCTTGTTCCTGTTTTCTGGTGGGACAGTTGGACTAACACACTTGCTTTGTCAGCAGTGTATCAGTTGAGGGAAGTTCAAATGTCAGTTTGGCCTGAAAAAATCCAAAATCATGAGTGTGTGTCTCATTCTCAAGCACTGTATATCAGAAACGAGCCTTTGTGTATGGATATGTGATTGCCCCAAATATAACACACTGGGATTTTTTTTTTTTTTTTGTATTGGGACTTTGACACAAAATCAAATCCAGAAAGTGACAAGTCTATGACACATCAGCGTTTCATCAATATACGACCTCTTGGAAAATGACATCATAATCTCAAAACACATCACCGAAATGGAATTTCCTCTAAATTGCCTGAACAGGTCTAACTCCTAAGTGATGAAGTTCTACTATAGTTCGAAGACTCCTCAAGATTGGACAGGACTCTCAGGACTCTTAACAGACAGAAGTCTGGCCCACCTCTACATCCCTCCACTGGCCTTGGCCCAAGCTGAACGGTTGGGATTTCGACAGAGAGGGCCTCCAGTGTGTTATTCTGCAGAGGGAAACAGAAAAGCCTCTGGGTGGGTTAACCACAGATGAGTGTCCAGCTTTCTGTCCAACCAGCCCTGTGCAACCCTGATGGGTCAGGAACAGAAAGGGGAAAGGGAGGCAGAAAGAGCACTGGGTGAGTTTTGTAACAGACTTTCACTTCCCATTGTAAAGGGCTATTTTAACATGTGTCTTTTTGGGCGCTGACTGGCTCAGGGAGAGGGAGACAGAGAGAGAGAGAGAGAGAGAGAGAGAGAGAGAAGGTAGTGCTGTGGATGAAGAAGGGGGAGAGAGTGTGTGTGTGTGTGTCGGGGGTGTGTGTGTGTGTGACAGAGGTGGGTGCGTTGGATTGGACTATTTTTATTGGAACCACCACAGGCCAAGTGTATAATGCATGTGCTGCTATCTTAACACCCCCCCACCCACCACACACACACTCCACCTCTCGCTCTCTCTTTCACACACACACACACACACACAAACATCACCAACCGTACCCTAGTTGGTGTCAGGGGATTGGTACAGGGCTTGTTTTAAACAATCAGGACAGGTGTCACCTCAACCGTCCATACTGCCTGGAGCTGAGCCAAAAGAGAAAGACTGTTTTCTCCGCCCCCCCCCCCCCCCCCCCCCTTCTCTGTCTGTCTGTCTGTCTCTCTCTCACACACACACTCACACCACCACCCCCACTTTTGTTTGGATAGAACATCTGTGAGGAATGACTATTAACTCAAGATGTATGTTCTCTTTAATGGAAAGCCATCTACACAGGTTGTTATGTTATTTTCCTGAGCTGTGCAGTAAGTACATCCATATCATCAGAGAGAGATACAAATGTTGGGTGAGAATCAGATTTGTGTTCATTTTGTCTGGACGTGGAGGGCTTCTGCTGTGAGATAGTCCCATAGTCTAACCCAGGTGTAGTGCACCCATGGTTAAACAAACACACACGGGAACACCGTGTTAAAATTCTGACTCCAGCTCTTTCAAGGTTGTTTTATACTCTAAAGGTCATCTTATTCCCTTTGACTGATCAAGTCCCTGAACTGAGTTTCATGTATTGCACTAAAACAGATGAATTTGAGTCGTGATGGGTGAATGCAGATATTTATGGCGATTATGGATGCATAAGACATAGAGAAACAGAGAAGAACACATGTGTGTGGGTCGCTTTGAATATAAGCCTCTGCTAAATGCATAAATATGGAAGAAAACTTCATTTAGTAACTCAGTTTCCTTGGTAAAACCTGCAGTATTGCAGGTAGGTTCAATTACAATTAACGTTTCAAAGTAAACACAGAGAAAACAGATGGAAGTGCTTAGAAGGGGAATTTAGGACAGCAAGAACTACACTGACAGTAGCCAGTCAATCTTAATTTCTGTGGTTCTGTTCTGTGTCTATCTGATGAACTGCGTGGTGCAAGAAGAATTTCCATTAGGATCAATAAATATCGATCTATCTATGTCAATAACAGTTTGGTTGGCCACTACTAGTAGCCTAGAAGTAGTCCCTAGTAGCCCGAATTGAAGTTCTGTTTGCATTATAAATGTGTCAGCAGCAAAATGATAACTGATCTTAAAGGAGAAATCTGGTGTGAATCAATCCATAGCCCGATTGTTTGACGTCACTGAGTGCTGTTGGTAGGAAAAAGAATTAGAAGATCTGATACAACATAAATTGAACTGTAAACAAGCAGTTAACACTAACTGAGTGTGACACAGAAGTTTAATTTTCCTATGCCCCATTAAGATAACATGAGCTATTTGGTCTACACTGTATCAAATTTTCTCTTCCTTTTTCCTATAAACATAGCAATCTGTGGCCTCAAACAACAGGGCTATGGATTGAATCGAAGTCCTTTTAGGGCAAGTCACTTCACATGGTGGCTATCTTGGTGATGCCTCCGGGCAGCTATTTTGGCTAACAACTGATTGACAGGTCGTATTCACTTAAAAAGTGTGAGTCCTTGTTTAAATCTGAATTGAATGATGTAAATATCTTCACGGATAAACGATTTAACAGACATTATTCTAAACATGAACTTGCTTACTGCTTCTGCGCCAACAAACTGCGCCACATGGGTGACAGTGGGAACAAAACAGAAGGCTGAGGGCTGATTTATGGTTCTGCGCTGACTCAAGGCAAAGAGCTTTGAGTTGCCTCGTCGCCGTCGTGGACCTTTTCAGTTCTGCGTCGAGTGTGTCCGTGTCCACGTAGCACACTTCACCAAACTGCTTTGAGTGGAACTATCTACCCTTTGACCAAGCAGTTGAGTCTAGCAAATTCCTTTGAGGTTCTGAGGGGGTTCACGACGACGCAGACGATCTGTGTCATGACGGCAACGATGTAATGCATAAGCATAAATTAGCCTTAACTGTCAATCATGTCGTTTCAAACAACATTCCACCATCTTTGAG
The DNA here is from genome assembly GCA_015244755.2 of Tenualosa ilisha. Taxonomy (NCBI): domain Eukaryota; kingdom Metazoa; phylum Chordata; class Actinopteri; order Clupeiformes; family Clupeidae; genus Tenualosa; species Tenualosa ilisha. The sequence goes on from PYXC01001758.1 coordinate 1,320,470, forward strand.
TCACGGACAGCCGTAATATATTTCTGTGGAAGGGTTTTTGAAGCGATGTGTCTCCTCCAATAAAACTGATTTCTCGTTTAATAACTGAACTGATGTGGAAGATAATTATGGCAGTTTGGGGCTTCTGCTCTCTCAGGCTTTGTGTGCTTTCAGGCAGATATAGGCCTACAGTCATTATACTCCTTTAACTCTCAGTGACCGTCAGTTGTAACACATGGCACCCAGTCAATGTATAATAATGAATAGAATCTATCTCTATCTATATCTTAATTCACCAGATATCAAAGTAGGTGGGGTTGTGTGTGTGTGTGTGTGTGTATGTGTGTGTGTGTGTTTTTTTTTGGGGGGGGGGGGGCTGGAGGGGTCCCTGTTTGTGTGGAAGTGAGCTACCTACATCAGCTCTGCCGGTTTTGCTTGAGTGATTTCGAGAGCACATAGAGATCTGGTTCATAGACAGGACCACAACAGTAACTGACATTAGAGAGTTAAATGACTGTTAAACGGCCAGAGGGGCAGAAGGAGTTGCAGCTGTAGCTGTATTAAGGAGAAGAGATGCCAAAAACACACAGCACGAACGTATTACATTTTGTACGGCAAATCCATGTCTCTCCTCTATATATAATATTATTATCATTATTATTACAAATGATAACTATTGTGTTAACAGTTGGATAAGTATTTCATTTTCCCAAATGGCGCGTAAAAGCGATTTTTTTTTATTCGGAAAGACGAAGCTCTCTCTCTATGTACAGTCCATGGGTCTCTCCTCCTTATGGGACGCCAAGCTGCTTCGTTTTCATTTGAAGCCACCTCCGACTGATAGCGTGTAGTAGACCAGGTTACTTCCTGTATCGTGTGCGCCCAGTCCCAGCAACGCAGGGAGCGCTTAGGGGGTGGAACAGACCACAAACCGTCCCCAAATCACGTCGCTCCGTGTCCTGGTTTGAATCATACTCAAAGTGAATTCGTTGACTGGTCAAGCTCGCTATATATCATTTACAGAAACGAAAACCCGATTCGGGCCAGGCGGTGTATTCATCCGATTCTAACAGGTGGTGGATTATATCAGGTGGTGGAGTTGAAAGAGTGGGGGGTGTAGCCTGTACGCAGGGCATTCAGCACCGTTCATGTTTTAGCTGGCGTCCGTGCCACGCTCAACAGCCGGACGAACGCCACAATATGCAGATTTGATTTTTGTAAATTATACGACTCAGTTATCACCCGTGGTTCGACGTTCATTATTTTTTCTTTTTTTCATCCAAGGACTAGCCGTTATCCTCAGATTAAAAAAAACGTAAAACCGACCTAATTAGCCAGAGGACCAACAAGACACAGGTGGGAGATACCCGTTTTGTAGGACAGCCCCTTCTCTCAGTTCCTCAGCGGAGGGTAGGCTTGTGGGTCTGACATTTGTTTGTCATCCTTTGGGACAGGAGGCGAAACGATTCCGCAAACAGGTGTGAGTGCTCACAAATCTTCATAGATAGGGAACCATTCGTATAGTAGTCACCAGTAGCGTGCGATATTCTCCAGAGTAGTTCAATTTATTTTAGAGACTCCAAGAGAGCGGTTTACAGAAACATCAATAATTTCGCTCTTTTGGCTTGAAGGGCTGGGGGTTTGTAGAGAAAGCTATGTCAACCAAAAAAGCGAGCGTGGTCTCAGCGAAACAGAGCCAGAGCCCCGTTGTATCGGAAGGAGAGATGTTCGGCGAATTTCAGGACTGGTGTCTTCGGACTTACGGTGACTCGGGTAAAACAAAGACAGTCACCCGGCGAAAATACAACAAAATTCTCCAGACCCTCCTGCAAGGCGACGACTCTGATGGCGTCTACCTCGAGAGCAACCACATCAACGCCAAATTTAAATTCTGGGTGAAATCCAAGGGGTTTCAAGTCGGGAGCGCTGAGGACGAAAACGCGAACGAAGGCTCAGACAGACCTGTCCTGTACGTCCCCATCAAGACAACGGTTAGTAGTAGTGTCCTTTCTTTTGACACAATAGCCTAACACACAAGGCGACGCACAACCTCTGTTATTTGGGCATATGCAAATTCAAGGGGATTTCGCTCCCCCCAGCGACGCCATGCAACTGGTAAATCGTTAGTAACTTTCGGCTTTCAATTTTAGCCAGATGTGGTACACACACTTCATATGTGCATATCACACACTCAGTGAAAGTGCCCTGCTCGTGCCCCGCTCATGCCCCCTCATGCCATCGTGAGCACTACTAGTGCCGCCCAAAATACTGAAAGTGACCCTCTGTTATCCATGTGGCATATGCATGTGCCATTGTCTTGCAAACAAAAAGCAAACGCAAAAATATCTTGTTTATATCTGATTTACCCAACACATCACTTGCTCGTGTTTAATCATGAGTTGGATTGTGTGCGAACTGCGAGGCTGCGTGTCTGCCCATGTGATGGAGAGGTGTGCCATGTTGGAAGCATCACGAGCGGCAGAGTGCTTCTGACGCGCGCGATCGTTACCATACCGGATTTAACATGTTGGGTTGTTTGCTTTCAGTACACAAGGCTGATCATTTAACGAAATAAATATTTCTTGTAATAGATGGGCATGTTTAGTAAGTAGGCTAATGTGGCCGGTGCCAGAAGTGCCCTGCTGTGCGCCGTCTGGATACTGCCAAACCCAATGCCTAACCCTGTGTTCCCCAGCGGACTGAGCAGAGGCTGGTCTCCTGACGGGTCGGTCACAGAGAGGTTGTGCACTGGCCATTGGCTCCGCCATTTAAACTATTGGAGCAATTTCTCTCGTGTTCGTATGATTCGTACGATTTAGGTTTTACCGAGATACTACAGCCACATCCGACTAATAGACTACTATGCAGGCTACTGAATTAGAATAATGCATTTTGTTTAATCTGTTCAATTATTATTTTATTTTGTCGAATTGAAAACCAAAACCCTGTTTTCAGGCATGGCGATGGAATAAGTGTGTGAGAGAAGGTCTCTTGTACCTGCTGTTGAGATGGGCAACAGAAAATGTGTTGGTATGCTCTGAGATGCCATCCTCAGTCAGGTGCATTTGTCCATATGGGCTCCTTGGCAGAGAGGCCCTTAGCCTATGAAGTGCATTGCTCATGTAAGCCAGACACGTGAGCATTAATGTGCTCTCTTGCCCAATGGGCAGAGCAGAGAACAAGTATAAGGGTTACATACATTAAGGTTATGAAAATGAATTGTATTGATCACTTAATCATGATGCCTTATGCCTCCCAAAAATGATGAAAACTGTGTCACGGAAATATTTTTATTATTTTTATGGGTGGACAACCCCAGCTTGTCATGTATTCCTCCAGCCTGTACACTTAACACATCTCTAATGTGTTCTCTTGATGGTCTACACTGAGTTATGTGAAAGCTTTGATTTTTCACTAATTAGTTTTCAGGTTAATTATAAACAATTCAGTCTGTACGTTTTTTGTTCAAAATGAACGTTTCCAGAATTATTGACTAATTGTATAAAGTAATGAGGATCTCAATATCGAAATTGTTATAAATTTCGCCAGAATCGAGCAGCTCTCTTTACAGACATATCAGTTGTGTGGACTAGGGAGTGAAAAACAAGTGAGGATGGGTGTTTTTTGGCCTAATGCTCATTATCTCACAAGGGTCATGCCTCAGATTTTAAAAAAGGGCTCCTATAATATCTTAGTCCATCCCCTCCCTCTCTTATTGATTTCAATTAAGCCTTCTGAATACTCAGTGGGTCCCTTTATCTCTCATTATTTGTGCACACAGACAGACAGACACACACACACACACACACACACACACACACACACACACACACAAACACGAATATGTGGCTTTAGGGTTTAGCGAAACCCAGTTGCAGTCTTACAAGTGCAGTAGAGGTTCTTCTGGTGTGGTACCACATAAGCCTGACTGGTTGACTGTAAGTGAAGCCATTCCACACATGCAGTGTATCATTAAGTTTGTAATGTGGTGTTGTGGTGTGTGACATGTGGACTGTCATGCATTTTGTTCTTCTCTGTCTAACGAAGAATGACATCTCAGAATACGTTGGTTGTGGTTCTGCGGGTCATGTAAATACTTGTGTGGCCATATCCCTTCGGTCCATGCTCCTCCATGTCCCTCATATCCCTGCAGTCTTGGACATGTACTTTAGCCTATGTGCTAATGTCAGCGTGCTTCATTGTGGCTTTGTCCAGAAAGTGAAGTGACTTCTCCATCCACTCTCCATCCAAGTGTTAATATTGAAGTCCTGCTGCGACAGTGGAAGAATCAGACCATGTGTGGTCCAACCACCTGACGGTGTCCCAGTGCCAAAACCATGTATTTGCATACTTCTGTGTGTCTATATGGGTGTATGAGAGAGAGAGAGTGAGAGTGTTTGTCTGTCTAACAGTAGTCTCTTTTCATGCCAATATTCATGAGTCACTGGGCCTTGCCTTTAGTCTAACAGTATTTTTGAACTATTCATCCCCCTGTTGGCGTAGACCAGACACTTTAAGATTATGACTTTTTATCTTCTCTGGAGTACAGACAGATGTCTGCTGGGACTTGCAGTCTCTTAGGAAATACAAGGGCCAGACACAGCTACAGGCAGCGAGGAAGATAACCATATCTCTTTGAGACAGGTGTTCAATTTTTGCCCATTATTCTGGAAAAAAAGCCTAGTTCCCAAAATTCGACGAGCTCTTATTCCTCGTCCCGTTTGTTATTGCACCCTACATTCCACCTCAAAGCAAGCAGAAGGCAGAATGGAGACAGAATTTCAGAATCTGAAAAGGGCCAGAGAGGACTGTGCTGAAGAGCTTTGAAACAGAGAAAGAGAGAGAGAGAGACAGAGGCATGCGACGAAGAGCCGTGCGGCTGAGAGCAAGCGGCTCTCCAAGCAGGTGCCCCAGGAAGGAGGACAGAGTGAGTTCGTCATCACAAGTGACCTTTAGCGACCTTTAGCTGGGGAAAAATAACAGTGCAATGATGGTGGGGCAGGATAAGATGATAAGGTGCCAGGATGGGAAGGGGGGGGGGGTGAAGGGGGGGGGGGTCAGATGGGGAGAGTGCAGGAGTGGTACAACTGAGTGCAATGAGGTGAATAGGAAGGAGGGGTTGGCATCTGACTGCATGGATGGCTGTGAGTGAGTGAATGAGTGAGTGAGTGACAAAGAGAGAGGGCAGGAGAGGAGAGCAGAGGGTGCAAAGGCCACAACAGGTAATGGTGAGATGGAATGGTAAGAGACAGGGAGAGAGACGGAGAGAAAATGTGTGGAAAAGAAACAGGAGAAATGAGTGGGAAACGAAGACAGTTGTGCCAAAATAACAAGTAGTCTGAGAAAGTGAGAGAGAGAGAGAGAGAGAGAGAGAGAGAGAGAATGTGAGAGAAAGAAGCAAGAGGAATGATTTCAGACCCCGAAAAGGAAGCTGTAGAGAAACAAAGACAGTTGTGCTAAAGGACTGAGCGGGCTGAGAGAGAGGCAGGGGGAGAGAGAGAGAAGTAAGAGGGGGTGAGATGGAGAGTTGGTGCTGCAGTGGGGGGTTGGGGGGGGGGGGGCAGGAGGAAGCAGGCGCCCAGTGCAGCCATCACATGCAGTTGACACCAGCGTCTCAGCGGACACTATTAATAGGCCCTCAACGTTCGCCGCTTTCCTCCCCCCTTGGATGGCCCACGCGCACGCACACACACACACACACACACACACACACACACACACACAGGCAGGCAGCCCGAATGGCCCCTCAGTGTGTGTGTGTGTGTGTGTGTGTGTGTGTGTGTGTGTGTGTTTGTACATCCGTCCTGTCTACGTGTGCATTTGTGTGTGTGTGTGTCTGTGTGCCCATGCACATGTGTGTACATACATCTGTTTGTGCATATGTGTGTGTGTACCTGTGAGTGTGTGTGTGTTTCTGTGTGTGTGTGTGTGTGTGTGTTTGTGTAGGTGGATGAGCAAAGTTAAAGTCAACTGTTGCATCCTCCATCCACATCCAGAGCCTGGCAGGTCGGCTGCCAGTCTGGCTGGCTATCCCACCATGCACCTGTTTGCCGCAGCCAGGCGGCTCCGCAGGCAGAGCAGAATGAGACAGACAAGCAACCAAGCAACCGACAGGCAGAAAAAAGAGCCAACATGGAGGGGTGCTGTGAGACAGGGAGTGGAAGGAGGGAGAGAGAGAATATTTGAAAGAAATGAAAGACAGACGGAAAGAAAGAAATTGATGATGAAGAAGGAAGAAGGACAGAAAGAAAGGACAGAGAGAGAGAGAATGAAAGAAAGAGACAGAAAGACAGGAACTGAGCAGGGGGAAGAAAGAGAAAAGCAAAAGAAAGGACAGAGAGAGAGAAAAGAAACTGACCAAGAGGAAATGCAGACCCCTTTTGCGAGTTCTTTAAGTCCATTTCCTTAAGCTGTGTGGCACCAGACATACTTCAGAAAGGCTCTCCTGTGGCGCAGACAGCCGGAGTGTGTGTGTGTGTGTGTGTGTGTGTGTGTGTTCCTCTCGCTCCCAGACGATGCTCGTGTGGCACTTGCCTGGCCTCCCGTCTCTCGTCCCGACTGGTGGCGCTCCTCTCAGCTTGCCCCGGCTGCCCCGCGGGTCACATGATCGTCTGCCACCCCGCTGTGCCCAGGCCCCGCCGTCTCTTGTTCCTGTCACATGGGCATCAATCACCCGGTCCACCACCAGTGGCTGGTCCACCCCCACACCCCCCCCGTACAGAGGAGAGGACAATTAGCATGAGAATAGTCTAGGGATCGGTTAGGTGTCAGCAAGTGTATGTGTGTGTGTTTATGACTTATGTTTATGACATTGGATATGTCTCTGTGTGTATGTGTGTGTATGTGTGTGTATGTGTGTGTGTGTGTGTGTGTGTGTGTGTGTGTGTGTGTGTGTGTACGTGCGTGCGTCCAGGAGTCCGGGTGTGTTCTGGCTTTGGTCTGGCTGACAATGATGTATCGGCGGTTTGGGATGTAATGTGGGCCTGCAGGGGTAAACTAATTGACACCCCCCCAATGCACACACACACTCACACACACACACACACACACACACAAACATACAGCTAGTGCTCCTATCAGCTCTGGGATCTCTGTAATCTCAAAGACTGTCCCCATCCTGCCCAAATAAATATGCTAAATTGACATGAATTGGCAGGACCCTTGTGGGGCTGGTCCCCATCCTCGGCCCTCCCAGCCCCCCGGCCCCCACCACTCCCTGCACACAAACACACACACTCTCACACACACACACGTCTGCTCAGCTGCTGGCTCGGGGTGAGCCAGGGGCCACGACTCCCCTCTCAAATGGAGAGCTGGTGTCATGGTGGTTGTGTGTGTTTGTGTGTGTGTGTGTGCGCGCACGTGCATGCATGCATGCATGTTGCGCGTGTGTGCGCAAAAGTAGTTGCTATGTTCATTTTGAATTCAGGTGGGTGTGGCTGCATGCACATGCTATATTAACAGATCTTCATGTAAGTTCAGTGTGTACGTATGATGCAGGTTCCTATATGTTGTGTGTTTATGTATGTGAGTGAGTGTGTGCTTGTGTATGTGTAAGTGGTTCTGCAGTCTCTTTCCTCTGTATGAGTCTGGAGTCATTCCTGGTTGCTGTTGATGTTTGTATATAAAACATGTCCTGGCTGTCATTTGTGTGTGTTTTGTCTTCTAATGTCTTCTGGTCTGAACTTGAGTGGCCAGGTGACTGTCTGTACTGCAGCACTGACTATAGCTTCTAATGGTGAACATACATTCCATCTTCTCTTCTTTTCTCTTCTCTTCTCTCCTCTCTTTTGCTCTCTCCTCTCTTCCATCCTGTCTTTTCTTCTCGTGTCTCCTTTCATCTCCTCTCATCCATCCTGTCCTCTCTTCTCTTCTTCTCTTCTCTTCTCCTCACCCTTTTACTGGGGCCATACTGATGCCCAGCCCATGACACCCAACCTGCTGCCCCCCCCCCCCCCCCCCCCCCATCTCTCTGTTCCTTCCAGAGGCCTGGACCACAGACTGATTATGAATGGGACAGCTTGCCATTATCCATGGTACTGTGGACGTGTGGACCTGTGTGTGTGCGTGCAAGTGTGTGTGTCCACAGCCTCTTCTAGCTCTGGCCTTGTCACAGACACCTTACTCTGCCTCCCTCACACACACACACACACACACCCCACAACCCTACCCTTCTGGCCCTGGCTTTGTGGCGTTGCCTGGAGAGTTTCAAATGTCACAGAGCAGGATGCAGGCGTTGAGTTGAGTTCCCCTTACACACACACTCACACACACACACACACACACACACACACACACACACACACACACACACACACACAGTCAGCGGATGGGATTTGAAGACAGGTAGAGGAGCAGGTGATGGCTTGAAGACACAGGGTGATGGGCACATGGTTAGGCTGTAAAGGTGCCTGAGGACACACTTCTACATAGTATTATGTGTGTGTGTGTGTGTGTGTAGCTCTGTATGGACAGGGGAGTCTACTGACAATATTCAAACCACAAGTCAAAAAACATCCAAAGATGTCTAATATATTGCGGAATGCATGGCTTGCATGTTGATCTTGAGTCGTGCCATGACAGTCTGAACTCTAGAAAAAAGACACCAGGCAGTGTGGAGCACATGATACATTTGCACACCATATTGGGAATCAGAAGGACACACCACAAGAGCATAGACAGAGCCAGAGACATCCCCAAACACACCACCTCTGACCCCATCTGTGTGTGTGTGTTTGTGTGTGTGTGTGTGTGTGTGTGTGTGTGTGTGTGTGCTGGTCAGTATGGTGTCTGCTTGCTTGTGGGGTTGTAAATCCTCCGCTGGCAGTAATTGTGTTACTAGGAGTTCTGGGTCTGTGTGTGTGTGTGTGTGTGTGTGTGTGAGTGTGTGTGTGTGTGTGGGGAAAAACAGAGAATAGGATTGGGAGAGGGAGGAAAGCAGAGGAGGCAGGGAGAAGAAAAGGGATAGAGAAACTGATAGGAAAGAGAAAGAGTGAGAGGAGGCGAACAAAGGAGGGACGCAGAAGGAAAAAAAGAAAAAAGGTTTGTATGGAGGACCTCATAGCATTGTCATCACACACACACACACACACATTGAGAAGTAACACATCATCATCACATACACACAAACACACATTTAGAAATAACACATCTTCATCATCACACACACACATTGAAAAACAACACATCATCATCACATACACACACACACACACACACACACATTGAGAAGTAACACATCGATTTTGCTCAACGGGATTCTTCTAGTAATGTTCCTTTCATCTTGTAATATTGGTAGCTCTATTGAATAGTAGAATCCAGCAACACCTTCAGTCCTACAGGCCCAATATTGTGTGATAGTTTTACTGATGAGTCTAAGCCAAGGTCACACGGTTGAGAAGAAGCTTTTATGGAGGTATGGCTCCTATCCTGAATTCAAGCCAATACTGCAAACCTATACACCAACTCCAACTCACACACAAGCACAACCTTAACTACCTTCACAAGAACACGCACACACACACACACACGCACGCACGCACGTTCCGACTAGCGTATTGTCCCTCCACTCCTCCACACGCATGCAGTCATGTGGGGGTCAGATTGGCTGTTGAAACAGTGTGAAACAGTGTGTCCTCGGGGCACAGTGTCCCTCTCAGGCCTGGACGCTTCTCCAAATGAAGTGGATTCAGTTACATGGGAGTAGGCTGTAGGACACTGTGTGTGTGTGTGTGTGTGTGTGTGTGTGTGTGTGTGTGTGTTTTGGGGGCCCACACAGTCTTCTTCACAGCCTTACACTGAAGATTTACATTCAAGATCCATTTCCTGTAGGTGAATAAGGCAGCTGTACCCTGTGATTGTGGAACTGATTTGCTCAGGGAATAAGAATTGGTTACCATTTCATCATGCACATCCTTCTGTGTGTGTGTGTGTGTGTGTGTGTTTGTGTGTATGTTGCATTTTTAGTATTTGTATATGCTTGTGTGGGTTTGCTTGATTTGTCTGCCTGAATATGTGTGTGTGTGTGTGTGTTCATTCTTATATGTGAATCTTCATTCATATATGTGAGTTGGGAAACGGCCCAGTTGTCTGATGTTCAGCTGAAAGTGTTTGAGGTAGAGCAGCTGGTTGAGCCTTGAACTTGTCAGGAGTGATGCGTGTGAGAGCTACTCTAGGTAATTGGATAACTAGACATTTTGGCAGGAGCTGTGTGCACTCTGTCTGTAAATTGAGCCTTGTGTGTGTGTGTGTGTGTGTGTGTGTGTGTGTGTGGGTGGTTGGTTTTGTGTGTGTGCATGTGTATAGAGAGAGAAATGACATCCACTTACGATGTGTGTGTGACCTATGATGATGGGTTAGCAGTCATTATTTGGTAAACCACACATAATCACACACACACACACACTTACAAACTGTCTGTAGGTGCGCTCTTATTGATCAGTGTTTGTGTGTGTGTGTGTGTGTGTGTGTGTGTGTGTGTGTGTGTGTGTGTTATTCCTTTCACCTCGTCATGTTCAGGGTCACACACTAAAAAACTTCATTCCCACTGAGCGTCCATAAAAGAAGGCTTTGTGTGTCTGCCAATCACATTCCTGTTGCCTGTTAGTTAGTGGGTTAGCAGGCCGTCCTCCTTAAGAGAAGCAGCTTCCTGCGCCCAAACCATCCGCCATCCCTGGTGGCACTTCTGCTCCTTTCCAACGGGCGCTAGCTTATTAACTTGGCAACATCCGCTACGGTTCTTATTTTTGCCCACTCGTGACGACTAGCCTAGATAAGTCATCCTCTGCTTCCTCAGAAATGCCGTCCAGTGGAGCGCCTGTGAATATGGTTTATATGGTACGCTTGGATATCTCCGAGGCTTGATCTCTATCAGGGAAAGTCCTCGTTTCCCATTGGTTGATTCGGTGGACATGTTAAACATGGTGAAGATTTCCTGTATGTCCTGCGTGTATGTGAGGCATACATGTCTTTGAATGTGTGTCGCACTGTGTGTAGAGTGTGTGTTGGACTGTATATAGTGTGTGTCTGACTGCGTGTAGAGTGTGTGTTGGACTGTGTGTAGTTGTTGTCAGACTGTGTGTAGTTATTGTTGGACTGTGTATAGTTATTGTTGGACTGTGTGTAGTTCGTGTAGGACTGTGTGTAGTGTGTATGTCGGACTGTATATAGTGTGTGTTGGACTGTGTGTAGAGTGTGTGTTGGACTGTGTGTAGTTGTTGTCAGACTGTGTGTAGTTATTGTTGGACTGTGTGTAGTTATTGTCGGACTATGTGTAGTTTGTGTAGGACTGTGTGTAGTGTGTATGTTGGACAGTATGTGTCGGACTGTATATAGTGTGTGTACAACTGTGTGTAGTGTGTCAGACTGGAGAAATGGCCTCTCTATATGGCATGAGATGAGATCTAAAGGGCTGTCCTTTGGCTGTGTAAGTGTGTTTAGCTAACGCTCAGGGCTGTGACAGCTCGGGAGCTAAACCACTTAGTGGACTCACACTCTTACCCGAGAGGTTTGTAGCGTAGCGAGAGGTGCCAACGTTCATTTACTTCCTCAATCTATATTTGCAGGGCGGAGGGGGGTATTGCCCCCTTTATGCAGACCAGACTCAAGCCTCTTTGGCACTCCCACTCGTGCAGACCAGAGCTCTTCATGTTTGTTATGTTGCTTGGTCTTGGTATCTTGGTATGTGGCAGGTCTCAGCAGAATAAGAAATACTGAATCAGGAGGGAGCGATGGAAAAGACAGGAAAGAGAGGAAGAGAGAATCCCTGCACCACCACCAGATTGCACCAGGAACCAGCACAGAGAGAGAGAGAGAGAGAGAGAGAGAGAGAGAGACTCAGTCATCATAGCTATGCACACATGGACAAACACAGCATAGAAGCTTTACATGGAGAATTCTGCAGAAATATTTTACAGGTGCAGAGAAAAACACCGAGCAATTCCTGTAGAGCAGAGTTGGGTAGATACCCACTAATAATTAACATTAACATAAGAGTTTTTTATTTTTAATTTCTTTTATCACCTTAAGTCTGGCACCCAAGACCCACAGCTGAGCCTAGAAAAAAATTCCCCTGGATCAGTTGTTGAGACTAACTACCACACCCAAAACACACACTGACCAGTCACACACTGTTTTAGTTGTTTCAAATGTTATCCAGCCCTAAACAGAAAATTAGCAGGGTGTCTCTCTCCTTTTAGAGATGGGAAAAAGAGACTCACCCAGAGGCTTACCACAAACTGGCAATCGAAAAAGGAAGACTTAAAAAAATCATGGCAACCAAAAGGAGAGAATATGTGGTTGCTGTTGGACAGGTGAAGTAGAGACAGAGAATGTGTGGTCACTGTTGGACAGGTGAGGTAGAGTCAGAGAATATATGGTCACTGTTGGGCAGGTGAAGTAGAGACAGAGAATATATGGTCACTGTTGGGCAGGTGAAGTAGAGACAGAGAATGTGTGGTCACTGTTGGGCAGGTGAAGTAGAGACAGAGAATGTGTGGTCACTGTTGGGCAGGTGAAGTAGAGACAGAGAATGTGTGGTCACTGTTGGGCAGGTGAAGTAGAGACAGAGAATGTGTGGTCACTGTTGGGCTGGTGAAGTAGAGACAGAGAATATATGGTCACTGTTGGGCAGGTGAAGTAGAGACAGAGAATGTGTGGTCACTGTTGGGCAGGTGAGGTAGAGACAGAGATGCACTTCCTCCTACAGTGGACATCTTTGTCTCGAACTAAATATATTAACTTGAACAAACTTGATTCAGAAATTCCTCATTTTCATGAGCTAAGTGACCTATTAAAAACTAAAAATACTACAGGGTGAAGGAGACTGGGCAAACCTTGTAGCCCAGTATGGATAAACCTGAGGGACAATGAATGACCTATCGAGACACACACGCAGACATAGACACAAACACACGCACACATGTGCGCGTGCACACTCACACACAGAAACCCATATACACCCCCCCCCCCAAAATCACACCACATACACACACTCCCAAACAAACATTCACACACACATACACAACCATATATGTATTTTACGTTTATGAACTGTACTAATGTTATTGTACCATTCATAATGTTTCAACATTATTCAGTAATGTTTGTTGTACAGAGGGGTGCTGTTCACTGGTGAAATCATCTCCTGCTTCTGATGAATGCAGATGCAGAGGTGGTGTGTCTGGAAGCTGGTCGATTAACTCAACAATTTAGTTATTGTTAATGGACCCCCAAACTCCCGTTGACCTGTCAGATTTCTTTGTGTTGGGATGGAGAGAGGGGACAATTATCTGTTTTATTGCAATTTTCTGCCGCTGCCTTTTGTTGTAGGCCAGATTTCTGCACTTCTCGAGTGTGTGCTTTTCTGCTCTTCTCAAGTGTGTGTTTTTCTTTAACGGGTAAGAGGCCTTGCTGTTTAGGATGGACCAGGCTCTACATAGGAATTGACATTTTACAATGTTCCTTCAGAACGGCCTTCAACATAAACACACACACACACACACACACACGCATGCACACACGCATGCACACACGCATATACGCAATCACAGGCACCGTGACAGCAGAACTGAATAACCTAGATATTTGTTTCATTTCCTGCAACAAACCAAAGCATAGAAAACAGATAAATAAATCAGATATTCTATATTTATTTTATTTTATTTTCCCAAAATAAAGCTTTGCTTAGATACCTTAGCAAGAGCGCTTCCCTTCACCGCTATTCACTGACGTAGAACATCAAACAGCTGCAATTGAATAGATACATAAAGTGAGTGCTTGAGGTTCAGCCTTTGGGGTTGAGATTAGAGAGTTTCCATAAGTGTAGGAGCACACACAGGGTCTATGGGGCTATTTATATGGGAACAGGTTTACATGACTTCTCTTTGTCTGTATGCTTTTACATGCCCTTCCTTGTGAACTTGTGTACATGGGTACAGAGATGCAGAGACACACACACACACACACACACACACACTCAGACAAATGCAGAGAGTACAACAAGACAACACAATGTGTTGCGTTACTAATATGACATAATACTTTGCCATCATCACAGCCTACCTCTCCATCTCCCATGAATGTGCCTCTGTTCCCTCGCTATTCCCCATGGAGATGAAACAGAATAAAAACTTTTCCAACTGTATTTTGTTTAGGTTTTGTTTTCCTCGTTGGAACTTCATTGTGGCTGTACCGAGGCATATAAAGCCTGCGTTAATGTCCCATAATGCTTTGCTGTAGAGCCCTGCTCTGCTCTGGTGGGGGTCGTGGGTGAACGCCTTCCCCTCCCGTGGCCGCATGACGCCTTAGCTTTTCCTCACCCATCTGGTTGCCATGGTGAGGTGGGATCTATTTATGCAGTCCTTTTTATGGAGAAATTAACACAGCTTTTTAATTGACTGTGGAGATGTGATTGAGACACCTACATCACCAGTCCCCAGCCTGATGCAGAAGGTGCACAGAGTGCGTGGCCACACACACACACACATATACATACACATACATACACACACACACACACACACACACACACACACACACACACACACACACACACACACACACTGTCTTTCTCTCTCAAACCACACACACACATGTTCATGCAGACACACAACCCACACACACACTCATTTTACCTCTCCCACACACACGCACAAAATCACTGGAGGGAATCTGAAAGCAAGCACACACACATGGATACACTCATGCCTTTAGCTAAATATATTGACACTTTGTCATTCCCTTAGATAGTTGGTTGTTCAACTGGACATGAAAGAATCCGATCCTCATGTTCTTAGATCTGGCTCAGTGTTTTTCATAGCCCTAGCTGCAGTTCACATATAGACAGGACTCTCTCTCTCTCTCTCTCTCACTCACTCACTCACTCACACACACACACACACGTGCGCGCACGTGCAGGGACACACAGATAGGCAATATTATTTCATCAAATGGACAATGAACTTTTCCAAAATAATTTTCGAACATATTAATGGTTGTACAGTCTGCATGAAGAGAGGTGTGTGTGTGTGAGTGTGTGAGTGTGGGGGTGTGTCGTGTATGTTTGTGCGTCCATGTGTCTGTGTGTGTGTGTGGTCTATGTATGCTTGTGGGTCCATGTGTCTGAGTGTGGGTGTGCGTGTGTGTGCGTGCATGTGTGTTTGTTTGTGTGTGTGCGTGTGTGTGTGTGTATGTGTGTGTGTGTGTGAGAGAGGGGAGGTAGAGAGGGTGTGATGCCTTTACCATCAGCTCCTGGCTCTCAGCTTTCTTCCACCAATCTCAGGGGAAGATAAAGGGACAATGGGACAAAGGACCACCTAGCCACTGCACCCCCTCTCACACACACACACACTCACACACACACTTAACCCCATCTCCTGTAGTGTGTCTGTAGCTGTCAATGTGTCTGTTGTCAGATAATTAACTTAGTTTTGCTCACTGTGGCTTAGCTCCATATCATGATGATGATGAAGATGATGAAGAAGATGATATAACAACAAGAACAACAACAATAATAATAATAAATAATAATAAAAAGATATCTTATATATAGATTGATTAGTTTATGAATTGTTGCCTCTTGCACATAGACACTGGTACCCGTGTGCATGTGTGTATATGAGTTACACATGTCTAATACTGTGATACCCAGCCATACCAGTATGATATCACGGAAGTGATATAAAGTTTCTGGAGGTGTTGATAAGGGTGTGTGTGTGCGTGCGTGTGCGTCTGCGTGTGTGTGAAACTCTGTGTGATTTTTCTGTTGAACAGAGAGTGTGTCAGTGCGTGGGTCTGACTAGCAGAAGGCAAGGGAAGTTTGAAGGTCACAGAGGACTGAATGTGCAGAGAGGACCGAACGGGGAGAGAGAGGCAGAAGAGAGGAGAAAAGAACCATAGTATGGAGTGGTGATGAGGCAGAATGGGAGGAAGAGAGAAAAAGAGAGTGAGGAGAGGAAAGAAGAGATGATGATGGTGAATGAGAAGGAGAGAGAGAGAGAAAAAAAGGGAGCAAGAAGAGAGAGAAAGGGGTGGGGGTGGGGGTGGGGGGTTAGTCTCCTCTGGAGGAGACGTGAGCCACTAGCCACTGCTACTTCTGTGGAGTGGAGCAGACTGCTGCCCTCCACTCAGCCTCCATCATTTAGCCATCCGTTTGGTTACTCATGCAGCCATTCAGTATGATTGGCCATGCACACATGCAGGCACACATGCATACACACACACACACACACACACACACACACACACACACACTCACACACCAAGCCTCTGTCTTTGTCTTTGAGCGTGCCCTGTCTCCAATGTCTCTCTCTGTGTACCTTCTCACACCTCCTCTCTCTGTTCCCCTGTTCCTTTGTCTTTCTGCTCGACCAACTTTCTTTCTTTGTTTCTTTCTCTGTCTCTCTCTCTCTCTCTCTCTATCTATCTATCTATCTATCTATCTATCTATCTATCTATCTATCTATATATATGTATATTGCTTTCTCTCCTTCCTATGTTTCTCTATCTCTCTCTACTGTAAGTGTGCAGAGGGAGAGGTGATGCCTGGGTTCTGATAGAGACCTGACCTTCTTGTTCTCTCTGGGATGGCGTACGGCCGCAAGGAGGGAGCCCTATTTGGCGTCGCTCCTGTGCCGATCTGTCCCCCTCCTTCCCGAGCGCTCCGTCCCAGCTCTGGTGCGTGCTCTTCCCCCTCACTCCTGCCACACGCCACAGCAGACGCTTGTTAATGTTAACGCCAGAGAGACTCACGCAGAGAGAGATGGAGAGAGGGAGGGAGAGAGGGAGGGAGAGAGAGAGAGAGGGAGAGAGAGAGGGAGAGAGGAAGGAACATGGAGGCTTGTCGCTCTCTTTATAAGGCTGGCCTGATGTGCGTCTCTCCGTGTTGCCAGGGCCATCGTTATTTTCGCACCAGCTGCAGCGGTGGTATTTTAAGCGCTCCGTCTCAACCTCGGTGTGTTTCTCAGTGACAGGTGTGGGCAAGAACATCGCGCTGTTTTGCTGGTGTGTGTCTGTGAAAGTGTGTGTGTGTGTTTTTGAGAGACAGGCAGACAGAGAGAGAGAGAGTTGCTTGTTTGCGTTCACTGGCACTGTAGGTCTTTTGGCTGGACTCGTTTGTCTGAAGGGCTTCTCTCCTCCACCGCAGTCTTTCGCCATCCCTCTATCCTGAGCGGTGGATCGCGGAGAGGACTGAGGGAGGTGGGGGGGCAGGCAGGCCAAGGGGCCGCCAGCCGTTTACTGAATCCACCCCTCGCGTCTCCTAGCAACTGCGCTGTTTGGAAACGGGACGGGGGTCTGCGAGAGTGATAGAGATGGAGGGAGAGGGAGAGAGAGAGAGAGAGAGAGAGAAACTAAAAGGGAGAGAAAGCCTAAAGAAGTGGATGCTGAACAGGAGAGTGAGGTATAGTGTGTGTGTGTGTGTGAGAGAGAGAGAGAGAGAGAGAATGGGGGGAGTGTAGAAAACCAGGGAAAAGCAAGTGAACGGAAGGAGGCTATAATTATTCCTTGCTGCTGGAGAGAGCCACAGCCTGGAGGGGCTGGGCAGAGAAAGAGGTGGAAGAGAGAGAGAGAGAGAGAGAAAGCGAGAGAATGAGAGAGAGCAAAAACGAGAGACAGCGAAAGAGCAAGAGAGCGCGGGTGAAAAAGGAGCGATGGAGAGGGGGAGGATGGAATAGAAAATAATCACAGCGAAGTGCGGCAGGAGTGGCCGTGTTTGTGCATGTTGGTGGGAGACAGAGGGCTCGAACCTGCAACTTGCAGCACTATGGACTGGGAGTCGAGTGCACTAGCCAATGGCCTAAAACTCTAGAGTTCCACCCACTAACACATCTCTTGAGGTGTAGGGAAGGAGGTTTATGATTTGCCCAGCTGGTGCCATAATGCTGGGTCGTAGGGAGACAGGTTAGGGGGGTAGGGCAAGATCAGCCACCCGGGTTTGTGTATGTCGGGCTGGAGGTTGAGGCTGTACCTTCGGTCACTTAGGATTATGTTTTGTCAGTGTTTTGTATGTAGGTGTATGTAGGTTTGGGAGGTGGTTTCAGTCAGTGGGACTTGTGTTATGTCTGTAGTAGAATTACCCATCGTAACTTGTATTCATGATGTCTATGGCAATTATCCTGACACAGCACTTGAAATCTACATACCACACTTATTTATGATCTACATACCACACTTATTTCTGATCTACATACCACACTTATTTATGATCTACATACCACACTTATTTCTGATCTACATTACACACTATTTCTGATCTACATTACACATTATTTATGATCCACTTAGAGAGTGACCACATGTGTCTCTTATTGTGTATTGAGATGGTGACTGTGTGTGTTGTGTCTTTATGAATGGGACACAAGTGTGTGTGTCAAAGTCAAAAGTCAAAGTCAGCTTTATTGTCAATTCTCACATGTACAAGACATACAAGGAATCAAAATTATGTTTCTTACTATCCCATGCTTAAACAAGACAGACATGACACTGAACATTTAAGACAACTGAGTTAGACATTAACCGTTTCCCAAACATTAAAGTGCCAGACAAGACAAAATGGAGTAGTGTAGGGTTTTGGTGTTCTTACCTATCCTAAGTATGGCAAGTAACATACTTATAGTAAGTGTGTGTGTGTGTGTGCGCAGTGAATAATGTGTGTGTGTTTTTATGGAATGGATGTGACGCTTGAGCAGTCAAGACAATCAAAGCATTCTATTCTATTCTATTCTATTCTATTCTATTAGAATCAGTTCTAGGTTGCAGAAGGGCCTTCAGTCAGTAGGTGGAAGTTGGAAGATGTCCGTAGTCAAACTGAGTTTATTTTCCAGCTTGTCAGAGTTGTCTAATAATGACTGCTGTCGCAGTCTGCAACAGACCTTGTGCTTGTGATTCACATATCATGTCATTCAACAAGGAGTATCCTTGCAATGAAGTGTAATCTATTTCCTCACTGCAATGAAACTTCACTGTCTGTAAAAGCAGAGATGGCTGATGTGCTGTGTTACAAAGCATGTATCAAGTTCAGTTTGTATGGTGAGCTATTTGCTTCTCAACAGGACACCTGTTCACATTGAGATTGTGGTCCTATTGACAAAACATTATTTCTTACTTAGAGAACTGCTTCTTTGGCCTCTTGGCTTCTAGTACCCTGCCTGTGTGTGTATGTGTGTGTTTCTATAGTGGGCTGCTAAGCTTGTTCATATATGTGGAAGCAACCTTCATGTGTTCACTTGACTGAGCTGTACAGCTATAGGAATGTAAATATGTGCATGTGTGCTATGCGTATGTATGACTGTCCACTGTGTGTGTGTGTTTGCGTGTGTGTGTGTGTGTGTGTATGTATGACTGTAAACACACAGTCAGACAACCCTTTGCGCTGCCCTTTCCGGATGTTGTGACTTTGACCCCTTGCTTGGCCAAGAGGGGGTAGGGGGTAAGGGAGAGAGAATGTGTGTGTGCTTGTGGAAGTGTGTCCCTGTGTGTGTGTGTGTGGTGTGCATGTGAGTGTGTGTCTGTGTGATGTGCATGTTAGTGTGTGTCTGTTTGAGGGGGTAGGGGAGAAAGAGACCGTACGTGTATGCGTGTGAACGTCTATGTGTGTGTGTGTGTGTTGGTGTGTGAGGGGGGTTGGGAGTGTGTGCAGGCACCCTCTGTCCTGCCTACTCTGCCTTAAGGTGCATCCACCACCCCCCCCCCCCCTCCCCTGCCGTGGCCCACATAGATCCATGCGGTGGGGGCTTCCGCTGTCGCACCCACTATCGTCCCGGGCCACTGATGTGCCCCATAACCATGGCGGGGGAGGGGGCAGCAGGGGCACTGAGCCTGGCTGGGGGTGGAGATGGGTGGGAGGGTGAGGCAGGATAGAAGGAGGCAGAGGAGGAGGAGGAGGGTGTGGGGGGGTTGTGGCAGCATCATGCCCAGGCAGGCAGGCAGGCAGGCAGGCGGGAGGGAGGGAGTGGAGGCAGGCAGGGCAAGTCCTTGGGGCTGAGTTACACACACATGTTCCATCTCCTGGAGGGAAAGGCAGTGAAGTGGAGAGAGGCAGACCAGAGGAGAGGAGATGAAGGCCCTCCATCGTAAACAACCCCCTATGCTTCTCTGCCCACCGATCTGCTAAGCTAGCGGATGCTGTGTGTGGTCATGATCATTAACACCAATCAGTGTTAATGCCCATGTGTTAATGCCTGCTGTGTTCATGATTCTCTGCCCACAGCTGATTAAGCTGACTGACTGACACCAGGGTCTCTACCAGCAATATTTAACACCAAAGGGGGGGGGGGCAAAAGTATGTTGCCATTGGGTTATTTTTCATCGTCTGTTGCTACTCAGTGTGGACAGTGAGCATCATCATCATCATCATCATCATCATCATCATCAACAACAACAACAGAGGCGGCAGCATCATAATTTCTCTGCTGGAATGGAATTAACGGCAGAGCAGTGCAGAGCAGTGCAGAGCGGCGTGGCACAGCGTGTAGATTAAGAAGCTGCCCGTTCTCCACGGCCCACTGTGCTGTCATAGCAACGGCAGTGTGCGTGTACCTGGCACTGGAGCAGGACGCTGAGAGTGGCACGGGGCAGCACTGGAGCACTGGGGGTGGAGGTGTGTGTGTGTGTGTGTGTGTGTGTGTGTGTGTGTGTGTGTGCGTGCGTGCGCACGTGTGTGTGTGTGCACGTGTGTGTGCGTGCATGCGCGTGTGTGTGTGCGAGTGTGTGTGTGTGCGAGTGTGTGTGTGTGTGTGTGTGTGTGTGCGTGAGTGTGTTGTGGGAGGGGGGAAGCAAAGAAAAAGAAAATTGTGTCTGTTGGAGGAAAGACAGAAAGAGAGGGGGATATGTGAATATAAGAGAGGAAAAGTAGAGGGATGAGAAAAAGAAAGGGGGATTAACCCTGCGGTTTGATGGGAGAGCAGAGGTGCAGGGGAGGCTTTAGAGGAGATGGAAGAGCAAGAGATGGAGGGACAAAGAAGGAAGGAGAACAGAAGGTGAAGAAGAGAGAGGGAGAGAGAGAGAAAGAAAGAAAGGGAAAGACAGACATTAAGACAGGGCCCGGTAGAGAATGACAGAGAGAAAGAGAGGAGTGCAAAGGAGGACAAAGTAAAGTGAAAGCTGGAGAGTGAAAAGAGAAAAGAAAAAGAGAAAAGAAAAAGCCTGGGTATCATTTCATTTATTTGTGTGACTTTCCAGAGCTTTTTTGTGCACTGCTGCATTTTAAACTAAAAACAAAAACAAAACTCAATGAATCCAGAATCATGTCGGGACACATGTTTGCGTGTATGTGTGTGTTTGGTTGTGTAAGTTTGTGTGTGTGTGTGTGTGTGTGTGTGTGTGTGTGTGTGTGTGTGTGTATGTGTGTGTGGGAGTGTGCGTGTGTGTCTGTGTGTATGTGTATGGGAGAGCGAAAGAGAGAATGTGGGCCGAGGCATATCTTGGTTTTGTTTTAGATGTGGGTAGGTAACAATCCCCTGGTTGTGGTTGTCAAGGCCATAGTAGCTGTTCAGGTTTGACCACTGTAGGTGCATCTTCGTGTCACATGACCCCCTGCCCCACTCACCTGCCTGTGAGGTCTGCGGTAGTTGTCAAGGTAACCGTGGTCTGCCTTATGGCGAGCGGCAGACTGAAAATAGCAAGTAGGATTTTTTTTTCTGCAAAATTGTTGTACTTCAATTTTTAATAACAGTAAAGAAACATGCCACAGCCATTTTGGCTTTAAGCTTTTGTTCTCAATAGATACACACACACACACACACACACACACACACACTCACACACACACAAAGACAGACAGACATACAGTATCCCAGGAGAGGAGCAAGCGAGTCTGTAATCATCGCTAAGAAAGAAAAACATTTGTGTGTTAACCCTGGGGTGCTTTTGTTCCTGCAGCGAAAATCCTGACGATGATTATGAGCAGACAGAGGAAAAAGGAGCTCTAAGTCGGCTGTGAAAATGGTCAGACAAAACCGAACAAAAAAAAAAAGCCCCGAATGAATGTGGACTGAACTGATGGTCACATCAGTGTCCTATTTTTCTCTTGAAATTTGATGTAATTGTATGATTCCAGCAGCGCCGCGGCAACTGACGCAGTGCAGAGAGGCAGGTGCCAGTAGAAAACACGCCGGAACACAGAAATGAAAGCACTCAGACCCAGAACCGCTTGTTTGGACTGAGGCTGCCTTTTTATGTCGAAGAGTGTGTGTGTGTGTGTGTGTGTGTGTGGTACCACCACCTGCTGTGCTGCATCATGGCTGCGAACTCCACTACCACCAATCCCCACCTGCCCCACTTCCTCCTCCCAGCCCCTGCCCCCCCCAACACACACACACACACACACACACACACACACACACACACACACACACACACACACACATACACACACACACCTCCCCCCAGCCCCTGTCCCTCTCCCCAGCACTCCTGCGGTGTGGGCTCTGCCTCCTGCACTGATGGGAGTGTGGGGGTCCACCAGGACCAGCTTGAGCTCCCTGTGTCAGCTCACTACACCCCTCCCCAAACTACACAAACACACACCACACACACACACACACACACACCACACACACTTCTGAGATGGTGAGCACACAGAAGCAGCTGGGGAAAACACCTAGATACAACCATACACACACACACACAGACGCACACACACCCTCCCCTCTCTCTCATCCCTCAGAGGCAGCCTGATGTTTGTCTTTTTAAGATTTCCTCTTGTGTGTTAATTTATGACCCAGTGTGTGTGTGTGTGTGTGTGTGTGTGTGTTGTGTGTGTGTGTGTGTGTGTGTGTGTGTGTGTGTGTGTATGTCTTGTGTGTATGGACTGGAGCATAGATGTGGTGGACATGCAGAAGCCCGCTTATTCCACGATGACGGCTCTCATCAAACATGCCCCTTGGCACATACATACATACACACACACACACACACACACACACACACACACACACAGTCTTCCATGGGCATACAAACACTTTCACGTGCATACACACACATTAACTCTTGGCCATATGCATACACAGACGTCTATACACACACACACACACACCACACACACACGTTGTTCAAAAACGTAAACACACATTCACACTCATTCACATGTGACTACAAATACACAGTGCAGCAGAAGAGACTGAATGTGGCTGAGTTAAAGAGCCACATGTGGCCTCCAGTAGAATGGCCGCAAAAGGGCTGTGTGTGTGTTTGTGTGTGTGTGTGTGTGTTTGTGTGTGTTTGTGTGTGTGTGCGTGTGCGTGCGTGTGCATAAGTTGCATAAGCCTGAGCCTCCGCTTGACTCTGAAGTGCTGTCCTATCCCCTGTGTGTGTGTGTGTGTGTGTGTGTGTGTGCGTGCGCAGTGTGTGGACAGCAGCTCTGGGCAGGACGGCGCGCTGCTGAAGAGGGTGGCGGTAGTGGAGGACTTTTTCGACATCATCTACGCCATGCATGTGGAGATCAGCTCCGACCCCAGCAGAGCCCCCAAACATGCTGGCCAAAAGAAAACCTACAAAGCGGTGAGCTGCTCATTCTCCTGCCTCCACCCCCATCCCTTTGTCTGGGTCCTTTGTTTCTCTCCATTTCTTTTCTTTCATTCATCACTTATTCCCCTCCATCTTTACTCATCCATTATTTTATCTGTTCTACTCTTTATGTTTGACGTCTCCTATTGCTAAATTGTTTTAAAATCCTCAAAAACATCCCGTCGCAGTTTTGTACTTGGAGCAGCGACTGGGAGCAAGAGCAGACCCGCTCCTGAATTAAAGCTGAATGTGTCATTTCATGAGTTCATTTCAAATGAGTTCATTTAAGACTCTGCACACTTTCAAAAGAGAACTGTTCAATTCATTTCATTTCAACTGTTAAATTTCACAGAACACTCTTCTAAAAGCATGGACCATAGAGTTCATGTTCTCCCTGCCTTGCTTCTATGAATACAGGAAAAAGCGTTGACCAAAAGCATTGGCCTTTTCCCACCCTTACTTGACGCAGGATGGAAAGAGAAGAGATTGCTGAGGTGGGTTTCTGTCTGATCATCCTATGCAGGGTAAAGGTAAAGAACGTTTAGGCGGCAAGAGACCGGAATGTTCTTTTCGTTAGGTGAAGACAGGAGGATATTCAGCGTGAGCTGCGTTTTGACCTGCCGGTCGTGAGCACACAGAAGAAAAAGCGAAACGGCCAAGGAACCCAGCTGTCCACTCAGCTTTCTCTCTGTCTCCCCCTCCCCTTCCTCTTTTTTTTTCTCTCTCTCTCTCTTTTCTTTCTCCCTCCGTCCGCACAAAGCTGGAGGGCAGCAGTGGGGTTATATATAGCCAGCGGGGGCCGGGGGTCCACTGTGGCCCCTCACGTCCACCTCCGCCACCTATAGGACCCGGGCTGGACCCTGCTGCTGCTGCTGCTGCTGCTGGTGGTGCTTCTGCTGCAGGCACTGCTGTGGAAACAGCAGTCTTTATAAAGTGCATGAAGTGAAAATGGAAACAAAGTGAATTCCACTGACTTAGGACTCTGAATGAGCGTTCCAGTTTTCTTTGGCTAGCAGCTCTCCTGCCCTGCCTCTACTGCCCTCTCTTGATGAGTTGGTGGCATTGCAGTGATTTGCAACTCCCATCAACTCTCTCCCTCCCTCCCTCCCTCTCTTGCGCGCGGGAAGGCGGGCGGGTGGGCGCTCCATGAGGCTAAATCGCTCTGTTCTTGATAAGAGGCTACGTTCATTTCTTTTATGTGCGGTTTGGTGTGATTGACTCTGAATACATATTAAACGCCTGTCGCACCGCGTCTCCTACTAAAATGCTAAAATGGAAAAAAAAAGGCAAGGGCAGACACACACACAAACACACACACACAGACACACACAAACACACTCAAACAAGCACTGCGGGACACAAATGATTTGTTGGCCCTGTTAGTGCTTGTCAGTAGTGTCTGAACTACCACCACTCCTCTGTGCCCCCACCCCCGCCTCCGCCCGCTGCTGTCTGCGCCGTGGAGCCGGGCTACGGCATCGGGGCCCCGGAGCAGCGTTCTCTCCCCACGGAGCCGATCTCGCGCCGGGCCTGGGGGCTCCTCGCTCACCCTTGTGCGCCCTGCTCCTTTCTGGAGCCGGCCGGCTGTGTGAGCTGCATTGTAAAAAGACAAAACACCATTCTCTCAGCCTTGGAGTGGTCGGCAGCGCGGCATGGCGGGGGTGGAGGACTCCGGGTCGAAGAATAAGTAACAAATGAGCAGACTCCCAATTTGAGAGTCAGTTGTGCTTTTGTGCAGCCTGGTTGTCTGCCTACCCCCAAACACACACACACATACACACACACACACACACTAAAAAATATGGAGTGATGAGTTGCTGCTGTAAATATGGGCTGTCTGTGAGCTTTAGTCTGTACATGTGTGTGTTTGTGTCTGTGTCTGTGTCTGTGTGTGCATGTGCATGAGCAGATTGCCTTGTCAGTACATTCTTTGTTATGTGTATGTGCTGTGTATATTTGTTATGTGTGTGTATGTCTCAGTATGCGAGCATGTGTACATTTGATCTTATGAACAAGCTTTAACTTGAGTCCAGTAAGCTAGGCATTTACTCCCTCTTTTTGGAGTGAAGTAATACAATGAAATCATTTTTCAAAAGAAACTTGGAATTGGAAAAAATATCGTAACTGAAAGAGCCTTGCCAGGGGCTGAGATGGAGAGAGTGAGAGAGTGAAATGAAAGAGAGCTGCAGGAGAGGATGAATCAGAAAGGAGGAGAGTGTGGAAAGTGAGAAGGACAGAGAGAGAAAGAGAAAGAGGGGGACAAAGAGAGAGCGAGGGAGAGAAGGAGAGACAAGGAACTGTGGGGGTGGAGGGTGAACCTGCTGGTGGTTGTGGTGGCAGCAATGGGATAGAGAGACAAAGAGAGAGAGAGCGAGATGGAGGAGGGGAAGAGGGGAGGAGGCAGGGGACGAGTGTAGGCAGCAGATGAAGGTCAGAGGAGCGGAGGGGAGAAAAGGGAGAGTTGCACACAGGTCCCTATCAGTGTTAGCGGGTTGCCTTGCTCTGTGTGGGTGTGTAGCCTATCTGTGTGAAGAGAAAGTGAGCATGTGGCTGTGTCTGAGTGTGTATGTTGCGCTGTGTGTGTGTGTGTGTGTGTGTGTGTGTGTGTGTGTGTATGTGTGTGTTTTTGCATGTGTGTCAGAGTGAGTGAGTGTATGTGTTTGTGTGTGTGTGTGTATGTCTGTGTGTGTTTTTGCATGTGTGTGAGAGTGAGCGAGTGTATGTGTTTGTGTGTGTCTGTGTGAAAATGAGTGTGTGTGTATTAGGGGTGTGTGTCGAGGAGGGGGTGGAATATGAACAGAGTTCCTGGCGGGAGGGTTCAGCTCTCATTGCTCTGAGAAGCCTCACGCCCTGGGGCTACGCTTGCGGGATCTCTGTGTATGTTTGCCAGGAAGCCTGATTAACCATTTATTTTGGCTCCTGTGTTAATCCACCAAATTAGAATTCTGTGGGTGGTCAGTCACCATCACACATTATCGTATCGTATTATCGACTTTGTTAGCTAGCATTTGTGCTATTGCCACAGGTGTTGTCATTTAACTGGGTGTATATCAGAGAAGGAACGAGAGAAAGGTGTTGTGTGTGTGTGTGTGTGTGTGTGTGTGTGTGGTGCGTGCGTGTGCATGTGCACATACGCATCTGTGCTTGTGTGCTTGTAACTTTCATGTTTTGAGATGCTGGTGGTCTTTGTTCCAGGTTACACATTGATGCCTACTCAGTGTGCCACAGACTGACAGCAACTTTGAAGGATCTGTCACCATAGGCTGGGCCTGACATTTGTTAGGCCTCTTCTTCTTCTTCTTCATCATCACTACTCCTCTCCATCCCCCTTCTCTCTTCTCTGCTCTCTCTCTCTCTCTCTCTGTCCATCTCAATCACTGTCCAACATCTTTTCACCACCACCCCCATCCATGCCTTCATCCCTCTCCATCATTCAGTATCACTGCTCCAGATGTTGTTTTGTTTGGGGGAGGCCTATTCCACCTTATCCCAATTTAATCACCATTTTCCCTTTCCTCTTCGTGTTGGAACTTTCTATGTAGACCCCTTCAACAAAACGAAATGAGGTCACATACAGCTTTTTTTTTTTTTTTTAATTCAGCACTAACCCCCCCCCCCCCCCCCCCCCCAACTGCACATATGCTACTACTCTTGCATGATTTGGCCTTGTTATTAATGAGCGCTGATAATGAAACCTGGATGTTTGAACAAACATGGCGTCCCCCTTGAAACCACGGAGACTAGGGTGGATTAGGAGCGTGTGCTCAAAGCAGGGTCAGTGTTTTCCAGCCAGAGGATGGAAATGGACTACAGCTCAGCCTACTGCTGTACAACCTCTCTCTTTCTTGTACGCAAGGCTTTTCATAAACTGTGTTTATGACATCTCGTAGTCGCTCGTGTCTCCCAAAGGGCTCCCTAAACTAAATCTGTGAATATTTGAGTTGCTTCTTTTGTCCTCATTAGAGGCTTTGTTTCCACGCCATCACACTCAGCATGATTGGTCTGTCCTAGTCCTTTGTTTCATTGTTGGAACGCCATCCCCTCCTTCAACCCACATTGATAATAGGTGCAGATATGCAAAAACATTTCAGTTTTACTCTTTCTCTTTTTCTCTGCCTCTGTTTTTTCTCATCTCTCTCTCTCTCTCTCACTCTCCCTCCCCCCTCTTTCTCTCTCTCCCCCAGATTGCAGAGACGTATGCTTTCCTGCCCAGAGAGGCGGTGACCCGATTCCTGATGAGCTGTGGCGAGTGTCAGAAACGGATGCACATTAGTCCCAGCAGCGCCGACTTCAAAGGTACCCGTTCTCCGCTCCCCGTGCTCCGCCCTCCTGCCACGGTCCCGACCCGACTCGCCTTCACGGGGACCCAGCCAGCAGAGCCACAGCATTCTATCACATCTAGACACCGAGAAACCCTCCCTGTCATAGCTGGGGAGAGTCAGCCATTGTTAGCCTTTGAGATCAAGGCCCGCAGAATAAAGCAAGCAGATTTCTCTGTTCATTACCGGCCCCATGTTCTGTGCTGTTGAGACAGATATTCCAGATATATCACTGCTCCCATACACACACACACACACACACACACACACACACAGACATATATACATACACAGGGACACACACACACACAAACACACATACATACATACATACACACACACACACACACAGACATATACACACACACACACATACACACACACAGACATATATACTGTACATACACAGGGACACACACACACAAACAGACATACATACGTACACACACACACACACACACACACACACACAGACAGACATATATACATACACACAGACCTACACCCCCACCCCCACCCACACACACACACACACACACACACACAGCATCAGTACCACAGACAGACCTTCCCCCACTTCCACCCTTTTCCAGTGTCTCATTAGAGGGGGAGTCATTGGAGGGCCCAACACACTGCAATTAGCCCAATTAGGGGGCTTTTAACAAAGAAAATGGCTAGAAAATGAGTTAATTTCTACACTGAAGTGAGAGAGAAACCGGGAGAGGGAGAATGGGATCTCTGTGTGTGTGTGAGGGGGTGGGGCTGTCAGGAGGGGTGGGATGATCCGCAGGAGAGAGCAAGAGACAAGGCAGAGGAGGTTTGGGGGAGCGACTCGTTGCCAGGGACAAAAGGAGTGGCAATGACAAGAAAGCTGTCTGATTTCAGCGCAGTGCTGAGCGGTGTTGTGCACCTAAAGAGGTGTGGGGGGGGGGAGGGGTGTTATGTGCTCAGGTACAACGCTGCGTGTTTAAGACGGAATCGAGCAAAAAAAAAAGTTGATTTTCGCAAATCCCTGTCATACTTGCACAAAATACACACACACATACACAAAAACACACACACACACACACACACACATACACACAGAGCTGTCAGAGCCTTGTGTCAATGCTGAGCCAACACTGGGTGTTGCTCATAAAGAGAGCCACTAATTGGCTTTCTGCCTCATGGGGGGATGGGGAGTGGGGGGGTTCAAACCTCCCCCCTGACAACCTGCATCAGCCCCACCCCACCACCATCTCTGCCACATACCCCCCACCCCACCCACCTAAGCCTCCCACACGAAAGTTCAGAGCTGAATTATTAAACGCAATTAATTACTGTACACCAGGGCTATTTTTAATTGACATAGCTTGTCGTGAATGGAGAGTCTTTTCATCAGCGGCCCCTGCCTTCACCAGCACTGCAAACACATGATGCCTTGAGATGGGCTGTGTACGTGTTGAACGAGAACAAATGACATTTCCTCTACCCCACTGTAGGGCAGCGTTTTTATATCTTAACGATCCAATATTAACCTTTGTGCAGGTAAATTAGATCCGCTGAGAGCACTCTGATGAAAAATGAAGTACATTTTGTTTTCACCATGTGACTTAAACGGATGATTTTTTTTTCCCTTTGTCTGTTAGTAGGTACATACATTACTGTATGAGACACAGTATCCCTGTTATCACTCCTGGCAAGTGTATTTCACAGGGTCACAGAATCAGTGCAAATCAATCAAACAAAGATGAAAGAGGACTGAGTAAAAGTAATGTAATTAACAAACAATTATTTCAGCACATATGTGACGAATGCCAGCTAGCCGAGCTGCATGTGTAGAGTGTTAGTAAAGCTCCCTTCCAGCACCTCAAGAGCCCCCTAGTCATTTGACACACACACATTCCATTTGAAGGGGAATTCATGAAGAAATGTCCAAAGAAATTCTCAGTTTTAATGTTTTTCGGTTAAAGATATTCAGCAAATAAAAAAATGTATCCCAAAGATAATGAATAATTATGTTAAATAAATAATTGTGATTTAAATATAAATAAAAATAACTGTGATTATAATTGTTTGCGCCATTGAGCAACCTTAAGAGTCCGTGGGCTTGCAATGTTGTTTGAGTCACTTAATTGAAAGTGGCATGTCAATGGGTTTGAATGAGAGAAAGAGAGCGAGCAGAGTGTGATCGTCAGCTCGCCTGAACAGCAGTGTGAGTGTATAAGGGCGGATGAGGAGGAGCAGACTTGAAAAGCCAAGGTGCTCCAAGCAGACCTCGCAATCGCTGTCCATCTCTGAAAGAATCTACTGACAAAGAGGAACTCAGAAATCAGTGCTCTCTGTACAAGGGTAAAAAGGGATGGACACATACACACTTACATACACACACACACTCTCATTCTTACTTTCTTTCTTTGCCTCTGTTTCACTCACTCTCTCTCTCTCTCACACACACACACACACACACACACACACACATACATCTATACATTCATAAAAGATTCAACACCCACATACACATTGACCGACTTGCAAGCTATGGCGACAGTGTTAATTGTATGGTCATGGTCAAGACCATTCTTTGTTTATTCACCATCCACCAGAATGTGACCATGACTGAAGTGATGTCGAGAATCTTGTCAATCTATTCAGCAGGCATTCATTTAAAGCACTATTTAATCAGATGATTAGCACTGCAAGTAGGAAAATGCATAAATATGACTGCTTAAGAGGTGTGTTGTCTCTGAAGCATTATAAAATTGACATGATGTATTGCTTCAGAAAGTATTTGATTCAGAAAGTAATTCTTTAAACAAGGTTTTAAGTATCCCAAAGCCTAGCTCTCAAGATTCTTTGACCTCGTTCATTATCGCCACCTAGTGGTCACAGTAATAACACATTGTGGTGCATTTGGTTTAAGGACTCTATTCTGAATTACATTCTGAAATATGAAAATATTTTTTTTTTTTAAAAATGAAGAGTTTGTATGTATTACATATGGAATATATAAAATCATAACTTGTTATTGCATTTAGAGATTGAGACAAAAAAAGTGATTTCTGCTCTTCTCTGCGTTTCTCCAGAGAATGACCGACCACCGTCTCTGACGCCAGGTCTCATAGACTACAACATGCCACTGACCACCACCTACCTGAAACAGATGAAGCTTCAGTGCATGAATAACAATGAGCAGGTAAGACCTGGCTGTAGCTTTTGAAATTTGCATTCACGTTTAGTCATTTGAACCACAGGCCTGCTTTTATTCAAATGGGACTCCCAGTGAAGCAAAAGCAAATATTTTAACTTATGCATATGTGTGCATTTCAGAAATTGAAACAACTTTTAGTATTGCTAACGCCTGTATGATTTGGGTTCCGTTTTGTAAATGGTTTGCATAGCAGTTAGCTATAAGCCATAGGGCATTACATTCCTCGTGTCCCTAACTCTTAGTAGCTGCAGAATCACACCTGTCGTCAGTATAATTGCATGAATTTATTTCTGGCTACTGGCTATGAAACAACACTCACTGTTCATCTCTGCATATGGATTACACTTACAAGAGATAAAAACTATGCAATTATGCATGCAGTGTTTCCTTACTGAATGAAGTATTGGGCATTTCTAAGTGAATTAATTGAGCTTATGGGTTTGCTAGCCATGTGGAGGTGTTTCTTGGTTAATGATGAAGGAAGCGCAGCAGGTCTCGCACTCGTCTCTGCCTTTTTTGTAGTTATTTATGTTCCACAGGCAACACCTTGTCAAAATGGCGTGAATGCCCTTGAATCCCCCCAGTGGGTCAAAAAATGTTTAAGATCTCTGTAAGCTGATAATGTGGCACTGGTACAGAACTATATGTGCATATTTGTCTTATTTGCTGGGAACTGTTATGCATTGGTTGCGTGTGTGTGTGGGTGTGTGTGTGGGTGGGTAAATGACTGCGTGCCTCCTGTATGGGGGCATGATTACCAGGAAGGGAATACGGTCTTGCTTCATTCCAATTAACAGAAGCTCTAAGCAGCAGACTAATTAGCTGAGGTGTGAGGGAAGGAGAGGAGTGCCAGTTTACGGACGAATGCCAGCGTGCCCTAACGGGCAGATCCTGCCATTCCGTTACTGACAGATTGAAAAAAGCTGAGGACAAGCCGAGGGGGAAAAAGAAATGTGCTCCAATCTGATTGGACTCCGAGTGTGTTTGTTAGGCTAATTAAAAATAAGCAAAAAAAAGCTACTCAAAATTAATGCTTTAAAAAAATTGACACTTGAGCAATTATGGTTTTAATCTTTTTGGTGATTAACCAAATAATGACCCCACGTATACCTGTATGCCTTCCGCTCGTCTCTGCTTCTCCCTTGAAAATGAAAGCAGGTGGCAGTTTGGTTTCCCAGGTTTGGTTTCCAAGGCTGGTTTGGACTGTACTGGAAAGGACTAGACAGGAAGCTAGAAACAATGAGCCTTG
Organism: Tenualosa ilisha; assembly: GCA_015244755.2. Lineage (NCBI taxonomy): Eukaryota > Metazoa > Chordata > Actinopteri > Clupeiformes > Clupeidae > Tenualosa > Tenualosa ilisha. The sequence continues at coordinate 1,352,709 of PYXC01001758.1, forward strand.
CACAAACAGGGCAGCTCAGTCTAGGGCTCAATGGGTTTGGGGTGGGTGAGTAGGGGCATGTCTAAAGAATGCCTGTTTAACCTTGAAGTCAGGACTTTAAACCGTTTTTTTTTCCATTCCTGTGATCTTGAGTGTTTGCATAGAGAAAGTGTGTGTGTGTGTGTGAGAGAGAGAGAGAGAGAGAGAGAGAGAGAGAGAGAGATGGGGTTGAGAGAAGGACATGGTGGAGGGGCCGGACAGCCCTACAGGACGTGTGTGTCCAGAACAATCCAATAATAGAGGAAATTAGCAAGCATCCTTCCTGCTGACTGGAGACGAGGGGCGGAGGCTCCTCTCACTGTGTGCTTTGGGAGAAGAGTGTTGGGGGAGTGTGTGTGTGTGTGTGTGTGTGTGTGTGTGTTTACGTAGGAGAAGGAGTGGGGGTGACAAGGGACAGGGGAGGGTGGAAAAAAGAATTAAAGGTGGAGTGATGGTTCATTATCATTTATGGGGCTCATTCCCATTTACTCGATTGTCTCTACAGGAGAGTCATCTAATTTCCCCCTCATTTTTTCTGTTGTGTCAAGGGGTGGTGGTGAATGTCTCAGCTGAGCCGAGCTAATAATTTGAGGTCGCAAAAGACATGGCAAATAAGGTTCTAGTAACCATAAGGCATTTTCCTTTGTGAAATATTTGTGTTAATATGTACTGTGTACAGTATGTACAAAGTTGATGAACCTGGAATAATTACACAAATCTGTGTGTAAAACAAGGATACAAGGAAAGTTTAAAACATATTTAAAGGCAAAAAATCCTCAAAAATAACCTTCGACATGATTGCTTCCTACAACTTAAATAAGCAGAATAATGCTACAAACAGGGTGGGGTGCTTCGAGTCTCTCTAATACCAGCATGTGCATTTCTGTAGAGCAGACGAGAGAGTACATCAGAGACAAAAACTGTTAATCATACTATAACCTCTAGATGGCAGTTTTCCCATGCTGTAACTGACTGGCATTTTGACATAGCATGTGGTGAGTCTGTTTTTAAGACAAACGATGTAGACACTTGTTTGCATTAATTGCAAGCTAGTGTGCCCCTGGGGTTTATGGGAAGATATCACATGTTCTTTACCACAGCTTATGACAATTCATGTTACTGTATGTCTGAGCAGGAATTCCTGGCTGGAAGTTCAGCCACATCTGGGAAACAGTTAAAGAAGCATGTCTCTAGTTCCTTCCTGATATGATTTTTTTTTTTTTTGCTGTTTCACAGCATTATTGTTGATAGTAACTGGTCATTTAATGAAGGTGTGTTTTATACAAATGATTCTATGGGAATGTTTGAGTCTTATCTCTAGAATTAAATATGGACTACTTTAAACAAACCTCTGGTGTCAGAATTGCATGTTATTAGACTACACTTTTGCCACAGGCCCTGTGGCTGAGGATTCTACACTTGTCTGATGAGCTGTCAAACAAACTGTATTATTCAAAAGCTTGTTTTGAACTTATTTCAGGCCTTTAGATTTATAGAGCTTTGTTAAACCTAAAATGTATTAGTCGAAGATGATCATTGATTTTTTTTTTGTTTTGGGCTGGGAAAAAAATTGTGAACTCTAGGCCTACTTGTTAGCATGTTTGTATCTGTCTCCATAGATTTGCTCATACTTTGAAAGTAAAAATTGATGTCTGCTTTATAGAGTTACCTGAAGGGTATAAGGAAATATAACTGTCAAGAAGACACAGACTTAAAGTTAAAACTTGCAGTTCACGAAAAAGAGGCAGTGTGATTTATAGATGTAGGAATGAACGGTCTCGATTGTTTTTAGAGCTGTCAGTCAGAAGAATGGGCTCGGTGGATTCGTAGGCTACTGTGTTGCACTTTACTGTGTTTAGCACGCGGCGTGACGTCAGTAGATATTGCCCCGCCTCCGTCTTCGGGGCTGGTTGCCAGCGCAAGTCACAGCGAGGGTCCTGTCTCTCTCCGGTAGCTCGATATTGTTAAAATATTAAAACGCGCTACATAGGGTAAGGAGAAGAGACATCGAAGAGGGAGTTACCACGTACATTTAAAATATCACGGGCAAAAATAAAGGTAAGACTTTTACCTGATCATGTTCTATTGGTTTTATTTTCTTCCTGATAGGCTGGGCATGGACAGGATAACCATATTTTAGGTATTTCCCTCAGTTGTTGGAAATAATTTTAGTGGAAGGCAAAGCCAACGCTTGTCCGTTAATGCAACACATTTCATTCAATTAGATGAACATTTCTATGCAATTGATTATGTCTGATATTCCAGGACATAGTCTATTTATCACGTAGCCTATTGATGGACAAATATGATTATTAATGCGGTGGTTTTAGAGTACCGTAGTCTGTCATATCAGGACTATTTGTCTTTTGGAGTGCTTGCCGCAATTCAAGTGTTTGGGACATGCGGGACATTAGGTTATGGCAAGCCAGCCTTTTTCGAAGAATATTTATTGTAAGCAGACAGTCCTGCCGACATTGTTAATGCATAGGCTCACAGTGGAGCACCCGGCCGGCAATGTTTTGCAGTCTGCACGCCTTTTTCCTGAAGTCTTAAATTTTCCAACATAAACTGTCAGGTCAGACAAATTCAAACATTTGCATACAGCGTATTAAATGGCTTAGCCTGCATTTAGATTTCGGTTGAGACGCACTTCATTTTTGCATAATCGAATACTTTTTGAACCAGTGATTGAAATGGTTCAGTTTATTTAACCTTGATATGATGATTGACAGTCACTCATTTCTAGTCTGGGGTGAGGTATAAATTTGACCATTATGCTATTATATTTAACCATTTAATGGTTCTAAGGTGATGGGCTACTTCACACCCTTTGCACAGTAGGAGCGCAGCACTTATCTGTCTTCGCATAGGCCTGTGCTTGGCGACTTTGACACTATATTTTTACTGAGCAAACAGCAGGGAAGCTTGAATAATTAGTTATGAGCAGTTATGTTTAGTATAAGTAGCCAATATGTAAGTTTTGAATAGTGTTATTATTACAGCCTTTATTTGTGTGTGCGTTGTGAGTTCGATGTTTACTCCTCAATTTACCTAGCTAGCAACAATTATGGTAAGTTTATTGTCATCATTTTGTCAGCGATCACGTTAACAGTTAACCTTAGCAAATTGTTGCTAGGTTTTAAACAAATATATATTATTAGCTTAACTTCCTGTTGGAACATGATACAGTATAGTTTAGGCATCCATTTTTATGCACATTGCCAATTTAGATTAAAAAAGTTTCAAGTTTGTTTTTTTAAAATGCTTCTCTTCAGTTTGCTGTTAGTTACTGTTATCCGGAAGGAGGTGTTGTTAGCATAAAAAACATTAGCATAGCTAACTAAACATTTTGTGGCCATGCCACAATTTGTAGCAACCCAGTAGGCATCAGGCATCATCATTAATCTACACAAAGTAGTTATGTAGGTGTTGTAAGATGGCATACAAAATGTAATTGCAAACATGTTGGCGGTAAAACTATACTACCATCACCGAAAACCAAATCCAATTCAAAACTGCAAGGGTGAACTGCTAGGTTTACAAGGCACATACCTTAATCTTCGCTTGCCTGTTTGCAACTTTTTTTAGTGTAGCACTATCCTGTAAGAACAGAAATGTGAGGCATTGGGTCAGCATCATAGACTGTGTGTAAAAACGAGTCAGACCAAAGTAAATACCCCTCACCCTTTCATCTATTTCCTCAGCCTCCAGCCCACAACTGTTAAACAACCCCACACACTCAGATACACACAAGCATAATCACAATCAGGACATACAGCACCTCTCATAAACCAACATCAAGGCAAACCTATGTACCATGGCTTCTGCCAGCAATCAGTTTTGAAAGAATGTCACACTCCAGTCATGTTGGAGGTGGGCTGACTTAATGGCGTTTGACATTTCAGAAGGGCGTAGCGGGAGCAGAGTGGACCGTTGGCACACGGAGGGTTAAAAGCTTTAAAACCGTCTTTATTATCGTTTGCCTTCTGCCACAGTGTCACATGAATAAAGCCCTCCTAAAAAAATCACTTTTCCTGACCCCTGTGAGTCACTCAGCCTGTTGGAGGGAGGCAGCCTGAGCAGTAATCCCTCCCTTGAGCCAAGCTGTGTGGCAGCGACTATCTCCCTCCTTGGTGTTGTCCCCTCGCTTGCTCGCCCTGTCCCTTTCCCTCTCCCCATTCCCTCTCCCCCTCTGTCCTTTGTCTCGTCCCACCGCAGTGTGTTTGCCAATCTATCACACTCCACTTTGCTCAAGTAGAGATAGGCCCACACCTGAACCTTGCCTCAATTTCATTTAGCGCCGCTGCTCACATAAAGACCACATGCCAAGCAGAACCTTGTTGTTTGGAAACTGTCCAGCCTTGAAATATTGTCAATAGGAATAAGCCAAGAGTTTATTTAGAGGTGAAGCATTCTGGTTTTAGGTAAAAGATGAGGCAATAGCAACTGAAGAGAAGAATAGCCTAGGTCTAGTCATAATAAAAGACTGTATAAAATACATTTATTTTATTATCACCAAAAGTCATTTTTATAGTAGTTGCTAACTAATTATTAGTAGCCTAAGTGACTTTTTTTTTTTCTTTGAAATTAAATTATAATGGTTGACCTTGTTTAAAAGTACCTTAGGCTCTCTTAAATGGACAGGGAAAAGAAACCACTCTTGTTAAAGACTACTTTGTCAGATGGTATTAAATTGCTTCTCAGAAAGCAACAGAAAGAATGTTCCCAGAATATTTTTTTTACCGTTTTCATACCTCTGCTCCTTAAAGAACACTGTAGAAATTTTGACTTAAACAATCATTGCATAGTACTCTGTGACCAAAATGTATCTTCATGTTGAAATAACATACACTATATTAATATCACTTTTAAATAATTATAATTTACCCTTTTGTCATTCATAACATATCATACTTCTTCTTTCCCATTGGTCTTGTGTATTGTGGGTTAACATGGATGATGAGATGGTTTTAAGAGTTTGACATGTAGAGTTGAGTTTGTTGAATTTAGTCATAAGTTGGTCTCCAGTAGCTTATGTGATGGCAGTAAGTGGGGGAAGCCACTGGGTAGTGGGGCCTTGACGTGATGTGACTGCGCGTCCCCGCTGTGTAATTTCCCGGTTCTTCACGCCTCGTTTCCTCTCAGTTAGTGTGAGGCAGGGCATGCCGCCACCGAGTGGCGCTTTGGGGGTAAAGAGAGGGATGGGGGTGGGGGTCAGGAGGGGGGGCACCCAGGGACTCTCTTGGTGCGCCCCCCTGACTCATAGACTTTGGTCCCTGCTGGAAGCTCTGCACTCGCCTGGTAGGACACTGCCTGTGCGCACGTTTGCTGCCTATGCGTACGTTTTAGGGCTAAGCCTCTGGAACGACTCCTTTGCAGAGGTGCTTAGCGTGGCTTCCTTTCTAGCCTGTAGTGTTCCTGAGGTGGCTTTAAACTCAGGAGTGCAGCTTAAGCAGCCTGGAGCAGGTCAGCGTCATGACCCACAGTGATACATCCATCCTCGGCCTGTTATTTATCAGATCAGTTCCAGAGGAGAAGAGGGTTAATCGGCGCTTTTGCGATAGATTTGTGGCCGACTGGATTAAAGTGGAATGGTAGTGTAGGACCATGTGGTAATCTGGGTTGTAGATGGTGTGTGTGTGTGTGTGTGTGTGTGTGTGTGTGTGTGTGATCAGATAAGACCTTTGAGCACACTGTCCCTCCTCTCCACAATGAGAAATAGGCTCATAGACTACAGCTTGGGTGCACAGCAGAGACAGTTTAAAAGGAGGAGGTCCATTACTTATGAAGTCCTCCATAGAAACATATTGCGGCAGTTTGTAACATACATGTGGTGGAGTTGAGTAGGAAGTTGTGACATTAGCCAATCGCATCGTTGGACACGGTATGACTGACGGCTAGCCTTTTTTTACCATCTTCGTCACCTATGCATTTTCATGCCTTTTTTAGCGTTATTTGTACGATCTAAGAGTAGCCTAGATTTTGACATTGTTCACTTCAAATTTAAACAAGGATTTGTACAATACACTTTGGTGATGACCGCCGAGTGAAGGGACTTGACTAAAGAGGACTTTGTGCGCAGCAAATTCTCTGAGAATTGTTTTCTGGGATATATTGCCCTTTGTGGCTGCATTGCTGTCAGTTGTGCCCTGGCACGTTCATTATGAATCTTGTCTGCTCATTTTGCAGTGTGTGTCTTTCACCATTGCAGCATGGCAAAAGAAGACCTGATCAAAGGTCCTCTGTCGAGTGGGGATTGTCCATGTGTGGCACTGCTGTGGGGTTGACTGCGTCAGGGGGTGGGGGTGGGGTTGGTGCTGGCAGGAAGTAACAGAGATTGGTTGCAGAGGTCACTAAGAGAAGCTTCTCCCGGCTCCTCCGTTGACCTAAATAAATCCACCTTGTGCCCCGTCACTTTTCTGAGGAGGCAGGCTCTGCATGTGTCACAGTGATGGAATTGAAGGCCACGGGAAAACAGAGCTTTAAAACTGGATGCAAGTGACAGCCACCGGCGACTGCTGTGTCTAAACCAACAACCATGTCTTTCTTTTTGCCCTATTTAGACTTGCTGTACTATAGCCTTAGATGAAACATCATCGTCATTATGCCAATCTGTATGTTGACAGAAAATGTGTCAATGTGTGTTGTATTTATGCAATTGGCAGGACACACTCTATGGTGGAGAACAAAGTGTGTGTTTGCGTCAAAGAGCAGATTCATGAGAAGATGCCCTTTGGAGCAAATCTGTCTTATAATAGGTATTGGAGAAATTTGATTGGAGAAACGTGGCGATGCTCTCCTGTCACCTGTCATAGTTCATGTGATGACATGATTGTTCAGTGACACAGCCAGGGCTCTGTGCACGTCCTCAGCAAATGAATTTGCGAACTCCATACAAATTCCTCACTATCACATAGCCTTGTGTAGACCTGGTAAAATGGACGCCAGATAAAGAATTCATTGGTGTCTGGCCTCTCATCAAGGATACAGCAACAACAGGAGCAGCAGCTGTGAAGTGTTGTGACCAGATGTCTCTGATTTACGGGGACAGTTAATACAACACTATGTTCCCGGTTTTTTGGAACTAAAACATGACTTATTTTAATGATATCAGCCAAAATATGACTGTCCCTGTTTTTTCAGAAAAATCCAGGGAATTGTTCTGGTTTTAATCAAGTGGTCTTGTCACCTTATCATATATACAGTCCATGTGTCACTCATCCAGTCTGAGTGGACCCGAGTCGAGCCATTTCTAAACAGGATGCTCTGGGTTTTGTGGCTTGCAGACTGTGTGTAGGGTTGCTGCCTGTCGTTGGGGCATCTTCCTCATGTTTCCCTTGTATTGACATTTGCTTTTTTCCACATGGTGATGCTCACTTTAGACCCAAATCACAGGACCTGAGCTGCTTTAGTAGGAGGGATTTTTTTTCTTTTCTTTTCTTTTCTTTTTTTTCTTTCCTTTTTTTGTTGTTGTTTAGCAGCAGTTGAACTGTACCTCATTTATTGTACTAAGCAAACTGAATACTCCTTTCACCTGTCAAACGACACACAGGTTAGTGTAGAAAATGGAGTAGTTTGATGCATTAAAAAGAAAAAGCTGTTGTGTAGTTACCATAATGTTACCCATACACAAAGAGCTTTCTCCACTTTGCTCTCATTCTCTATGTTGTTTTCACCATCATCTACAGCTTCCTGGACAAACCCTGGCATTATCTTTACAGCCATTTACAGGAATGTGAAATGTAATGGATTTTTGCATTTGGCATTCTGCATGATGTAGATTGTACATCTAAGCAAGCACTGTGCCAGCTAAACCATCAGCCAGACCCTCTTGAGTAGAACCTTCACTGAGTGTGGCCACAAAAGTGAACATATGTATATATTTGATTCCTAGTAGCCTTTAAAATGGCTGTAAGATACTTCAATAATTTTTAACCTTGGTTAAGTATTAGCCAGCAAAACCGAAGATGGCGAATCGTCAGTAGGTTTCATTAGGTGTGCCCGTCGCACCTACTTCCTATTGATAGCTTAGTTGCGTACCATCCCTTGGGCGTGTCTCAGCTCAAGTGGCCACTGTAGAACCTCAGGACCATTGTGATCCAGGCGGACGGAATGGAGAGGCAGTGAAATGAATGGCCAATCACAAGCATCCCTCCATTGCACTCTGTCTCCATTTGGCACAGAGCACCGGGTGCCGTATCCATCACTGTAATTAATAGGCTGACGAGCCATGAGATATATGAACGACTGCGTTCTGCCCCCCCTCCCACCCACCCCCATACCTATACCAACTCTTGGCTTCATAAGCAGCCTCCCCCCTCCACTCCCACCCCACCCATCAGCCACCACCATTTGTGGAAAGTATCTTGGCAGCCAGGTGTTCTCTGCTAATAGGTTTAGCCGTCGCTGACACACGTAGAGGGGTTCTAATTGGTAAGGGCATGAGCTCCTTCTTCTACCCTTTTCTTGCCACCAGATCCAGGCTTGGTGGTTGTTGACTGGGGCGCAGTAATCCTGAAACAGGAGAGGCAGCTTCCTCCCAGTGCCGCTTTGGCCCATTTCCTTTTTTGCCTTTTGTTCTGGGGCTGTCAGACAGCACTGTATAAGGTAACATGCAGTGGCGCTGTAATTGACTGCGGGGATAGCATTTCAGATGCATTCTCATTCACTGCCCCAACCCCCCTCCCTCCCAGTTCCCCAACCTCTCTGCCTTTTCTCCCTCCCAGCCCCTTCTGAGTTTGTGATCGGATTGGGTCTGTGTGATTCTCCCCTCCGCTAGCCAGCTGTATGACAGAAACACATCATCTGGATTCCAACAGCCACAGAAATAGCTGCCCAGGCTTGCTGGGCCAATCAATGAAGGTCAGCTGGAATCATTGATTAAAGTCCGTCTTCATGTAATAGAATGCTTTTCTTTTTTTCTTTTTTTTTCCAAGGCCCTTGTACAGTGGTGTAGTGTCACCAGCAGGCTGTGACGTTAATTTGCCTGTTCGTCCTTCTGCAGGGTACTTTGCCAGAACCCTTGTCCGCAGCCGATCATTAGCTTTGATCACTGTGCCTATGTTTGATGGCATTACCACACATGAGTCTTGTTAATGTGGGTGCATACATACATCTATGTGCAACCCAAAGAATATGTGCGTGTGAGTGTGAGTGTGAGTGTGAGTGTGTGTCTGTGTGTGTGTATTATTTCTTGTGTCTGTGTATGTCAGTACTGGTATTTTCCCCTCCTCATGGCTGGTTTTCTGCGCAATCAATACTCTGCAGTAAAGACTCGCAGTCTGCACCGTGTTAATCCTCGCAGGGCTGCGGTGTGTGTGTTTGTGTCTGTGTCCGTGTGTGTGTGTGTTGATTCGCATTGCGCCTTGGCCAACCCAACAGCACTCTTATCAATACCCTCACCTTTGCGACGAGGAATGATACACTCTGCCAGCCGGCTCGTGCAGCTTCCCATTGATTTGCGAGGAGGGATGAGAAGGAAACACAACTAACAGGCTATTGGTTTCTATGGGCCGCAGGGTGGTAATGAATGATTGGCAGCTGTCAGTATGCTCCCTTGTTCCTTTCTAATGTCAAGTCCTTTGTGAAGGCTTTAAGGAAAGCTGTTTGGTGCCAGCCAAATAACATCCTTGTCCCCCTTGTCTCAAGTTTTTTGCCCCCCAACAACAGGGTAACTTGCATTAATTTGTCTTTATTGTGATGGGGATTGGCACTATGCATTTAGCCAAACTGCCCCTCAGCATAAATCATTTTGTAAAGCATGCAGCTCCTCTGAATGGAATAAAGTCATGTTATTGTGGAAAATGGGATCTCCTGGAGACAGAGCGCTGAGCAGCAAGTGTAATTTACCCATCGGGCTTTGCAGAGTTCTGTCCTGCTTGTCTGCCTTCTCAAAATTGTTGTGCAGCATTTACAACATATGGTTCCACATCAGTTTCCATGGCAGCCGGTAAACATTCCATAGTCTCTCTCCTCCCTATTTTTAGAGGACTAGGTTCTGCTGCAGAGCAGCCATCTCTCAGGTCTTCACCAGCAGAGGGGAGGATGAAGGAGAAGAAGAAGAGGAGGGGATGGAGGGAGAGAGAAAGGGAGGGGGGGGGAGAGAGAGGCGGAGGGAGGGCTAGAGAGGGGAAAGAGGGAGGAGGGGGAGGAGAACAGGTGGAGGAATGCTTGCGCGTCTGCTGCAGAGGAGCAAGGGTCTCTGCCTCCCTGAATGCAGGCTTTCACACAAAGAGAGGCGGCAGCAGCAGCAGCAGGGCCCGGGTGAGTGTAGATGAGGAAACAATAGGGACAGCCAACAGGAAGGGGGATGCTGGATAACTGGATTAGCTTCAAATGACTCCAGCCCGGTTCCGGCTTCTGCTAAAAAGCTGCTCTCGTGACAGTCCCCATGGTGCGTTGTGCTTATCTCCTTATGCCGTAGATGCAGGAGGAGAGCACTGTTGCTCTGAATCTTTCCTGATTTTTTTTTTTTATCATCAAGTTGATAAATTGATTTTGTGGAAGGTGGGGAGGCACAGAAGCAGCATAAACTTGCATAACGCTGTCAAGCATGAGCAAAGTTGTGTGAGTAAATGAAACTATAGCATCCCTCTACATATTTCAAAGCTTTCTCCATGGAGTAACAGCCAAAGTCTCTGTTGGAGGAGCATCAGTCATTTAGTTTGTGGTAAGCATATCTATATTAATGAGCTTAGATGACGAGCTTCAGTTCAAGGAACCATCATGAGGCAACTGTCTCCCTTCATCTGGTCCCAACCAAACTTCAGCGCCAAAGTCCAAGCTGCGTGGAACAGACTGGGTTGTAAGCTCTCTCTCTATCCCTATCTCTCTCTCTTTTTCTACAGTGTTAAAAATAGAAGCACATCCAAGTTAATGATTTTTTAAAAAGCATAGCCCCTCTCTCTTTATTCAAAATGGCTTATCCACCCTGCCTTGCATTCTAGGATGTGGAGCGTGCACATAAGAATGAATAGGCTTTCTCAACACACAGGGTGATGTTTGAATTTTTAGGAATGGCACAAGGCGTCTTGGAACAATAGCAGCTGTGAGGGTGAAAGCTCTCGACCATTTTCTCTGTGCCTTTTCTTAACACCCCCCCCCCCCACACACACACACACACACACACACACACACACAACCCAGCAGCACTCAGAATCTCTAAGACACGGGTAGCGTGATGAGCGAACCTGTAATTGGTCTGGCAAAGTAAAGGAGCAGTCGGGCCCAGGAGATGAGATGGGTCGTAGAGGCTGAGAGAGTCGTGGATGGGGTGTGGGTATGTGTGTAAGAGAGGGAGATGGATATAGACTTTCTTCTGTACAGAACCTCTGCCTCCTTCTGAGGCGCTAGCTAACTCTTTTGTGCTCCCTTATCTGATAAACAGAGACAAAAGATGAGGATTGTGTGAGCTGCTTTTTCACTCTCACACAGTCTAGGGTTACTCACCAATGATCATCTTCATAGACCATCTCTCTGTAAATTATAGGCCCATCAGTTGAGCTGAGTCTTTTTTTCCCTCTTGGTTGTTTTTCATCTTTTTGAAATTTAGTGTGGCGAAAAAGCGAAGAGTGGGGCACGCTGAAAGACATCTTACTTGACAAGCCGGTGTCTTTGATTCGCTGATGGCAGAGATTTGTTTTTGGGGCAGGTGGAGGGTGGGTTAAGGGGGGACGTTATCATCTGCATATAGATGAGTAGAATGCATTAGAGGGATCATTAATGAACAATACAAAACTAATGAAGAGGCTGCAGGATTGAGCTGCCAGGGCAAAGATTGGAAGATAGTGCAGGAGGTAGATTTGGTAACCCTGGTAACTATTGTGTCAAAATCAGATTTCTTCTGTGCCCCACACAGGGCAAAACCAGTAAAACATGATTTTTATTCTGTTGTAATTGACAAGGAGTTTAACCCTTATATTAAATGACGGACCGTCACAATAACTCTTCTGTTTCTCATGAGTTTCATGAGCCAGGGTATGCTGTGGCAGTGTTGTTATGTACTTCCTTCAGCAACAGGACATGACTCACTGTAAGTCTGTTGTTCACTGGCAAACCCCTACATTTACGTGTAGTGGTTACTTACAGGGCGGGGAAGTAAGGAGTTAAAGAACTTCAAAGTGGGAACTCTTTTACAAGAGTTGAAAGGTTGCCTGTACTTGTTCACGCATTGAGAGACTAGAGGCTGATTATATCCCAGTTTGAGCTGCTTGACCTTAAGAGGTTATCCCTGTCGAACTGACTGACCTCATCAGCCTTGTACTTTGCACGACTCTTTCCTAGAGAGACCACTGGTGACCGACGGCCACCTGAGCACAACCCTGTGCTGTGCCCTTGAGCCTTCTGCTGTGGTCCAGAGTCGGTCAACCAATAGCCCAGTTGTTCAAGGTTGCTGAGTGTTGTAGGTAGGAATAAGAACAAGACAGTTTGTTACAGCTTAGACCGAATAACAAAATGGCAGCTAACGCTAACTGATAGGGCAGAAAGACCTTTCATTTTAATTCAATTAAAGTTTAGTTCAGCTAGCATTAGCTGCCAGTTTGCGAATTCAGTCTATGTTTATACCAAGTTGTCTCACTCTTATTCCCTCCAACAGCCTTCTGCAATCTCAAACAACAGGACTACGGGTTGATTGACTCAACTAATGGCAGCGATCTCCGATAAACATCAACAGCTCAACAGTTGGAACATTCTACAGATTGTAACTCAACAAACTACCAACTTTATAATGTTGGATTTAATTACCAGGTTTTTGCGAGGACAGTGAGTGTGCAAGCACCTTTAGCACTGTTAGGACGGCCTGAGGACATTTCAGTGCCGGGTTTCAGAGCATTTTATTCAGGATTAGCTGCACAGTGAAATTTAGGAACAAAATGATCAAGTTTAGTCAAGAGCAGTGTATCGCAACAAACTCCTAGCTTATATGGGCTTCAGAGCATACAAGTGGTGGTTGGAGTCTGTGTTTCCACTCAAGAGGATCCTTGCAAGGCCATTAGGGGCCTTGAGGAGGGTTTTTTTCTGTCTTTGTGTCTGTTTTAAAACCAGAGTGTCATTTGGCATTACAGAGCACAGTTTGTTCTTGCTGTCCTTGCTGTGTTGAAATGATTGTATGGCTTGGCCTTCAATTTTGGTTAGTATGAGAGCAAGTAGATGCTGGCTTGTTTTTTTTTCTCTCACTCAAGAACATCTTGAGTCTAGCGAAGATAAAGTTTCACCATCTGTACTGGAGTTTTTAATGTTGCTTTTCAGGGTTCCTTTCTTTCTTTTCTTCTCTTTTCTTTTTCTTTTTTTGGGGGGCGGGGGGACCATTTCCACTACTATGTGCTGTAAATGCTCAGATGTTCTTGCTTCACATTTCAGAGTTAATGTGAGCATTTTAGTCAGGGGTGTTGAAAAGTGAGGGATTACTAGAGGAATAGGAGGATGAGGAGACACAGTCAGTCTCTCTCTTTCTCTCTCTCTCTCTCTCTCTCTCTCTCTCTCTCTCTCTTTCTCTCTCTCTCTCTCACTCTGTCTCTCTCTCTCTCTCTCTCTCTCTCTTTCTTTCTCTCTCTCTCTCAGTGTGATGCCTGAAAGGCAGCTGTTGCTCTCTGGACCTCATTACTGAGAGTGCTGGGGCTCCTCAGATCCACCTCACAAAAGTCAAACAAACAGGAGTGAAATGAATGTAAAATCAGGTCATGAATACAAATTAAGCGAGCGGCCCCGTCTCACGTGTGCATTTCCTCTCTCTCTATCTCTTTCCCTCTCTCTCTCTCTCTCTCTTTCTCACTCCCTCTCTCTCCTTCCTCTCTATCTCTATCCTTCTCTCTTCCGCTCTCTTTCCCTCTAAGCCCTGTCATGCTGCTGTTAGGGTGGGACTCGGGGTTTGGCTGCACCTCTGCTCACCGCCAGGGATGATGCAGGGGAACAGGCTTATGTGCAGAATTTGAATCAGGCTGCTCCTTCAGAAGGAAATTGTAACCGTGCTGAGTGTTGTATTATGTATTAGGGTGTGTGGTGTTGCAGCGAAAAGGGCTTTCATGTCGTATTCTAGTCTTTTCTAGTGTTGTGTGGCAAAGACATACTTGGAGGAGACTGAGCAATTTCTGTTTTTTTCTCTTCGAGTGTGTAGTTGTTTTTTTACTTTGTGCTTCAACTTAGAGTAGAGCTCAAACAGTTAATAATACAACGAGGTTAAAGCCTGTGTTATGATAGGTTAGATCTGGACAACAGGGTTAAAGCCTGTGTTATGATAGGTTAGATCTGGACAGTATCAATGAAAACTCAAGAACAGTCCGCACACCAAAACATCACTGCTATTAAAATACTGACTGCGGTCAGTTCTTGTGTGGATCGTTCTTGAATTGTTTGTGGATATTACAGTGCTTTAGATCCTGCAGCCGTCCAAATTGGCTTTTGACATTTTTTAGATATTCATCAGAACCTAGGAACAAAATCACCCAGATGGATGGACATTTCCTGGGGTTGTGTTGTTAGACCTGAGCATCATCACACCTCATGTTCTGTCAGTCTCTGCTGTCATGTCATTCTTGGCTCTACTGTCACTCAACTCAACGACGTCCTCCCCCTCCTGCCTGACACCCCGTTTCTGGTGTCATAGGCAATCAGTGGCCAATTGAAAGAGAGGCTGGATAACCTTGCCCCTACTTTGAAATGCTCAAGCACACTAAACATTTTTTCAGCTCCTTGAGCCATCTCTTAAATGACAACCCTCTGTTTCTTGTGTGTGTGTTCTCCCTCCTGCTCCTCCCTCCCTCTCTCTCTCTCTCTCTCTTGCGGTTTTTCTCTGTCTGTCTGTCTCTCTGTCTATGTCTCAGGATGAGAGTTCAGTGAGCAGCGAGGACTTTGATATGAGTGACCCCACATGGATTTCAGCTGAGCACGGACCCACGCCTGAAGCCCCCCACGCCCCCAACCACGCAGACAGAATGCACAGTCCGCAAAACGCACACAAGGAGGAGGACGGTAAGAGCTGCTCTCTTTTTTTTTTTTTCTTTAGTTCTTTCTCTTCTTCTTTCTTTCTTTCTTTTGCTTCTCCTTGTCTCTGCCCTTCTGTCTCTTCTTTTGCTCTCTCTCCATCACAGCCCCAATCACAGCTCAAGGAGGGGAGGAGACATGATTTCTTTGGCTGATAAGAAGAAACAGTCCCCCCGCCACACACACATGTACACTCACACACACACAAACCACCCCCTTAGCGGGCTGAGACACAAGGGAAAAATGCACTTCACAGGCCCTTGTATGTCCCAATAGAGCATGTGCTCAGTCAAGGGTGGCGTTTGGCGCACACACACACACACACACACACACACACACACACACACACACACACACCACACACACACACACAACCACACACAAACACACACACGTACACATAAACACATACGCAAACATACACACTCACACAGACACACACACACACACAAACACAAATTCGTACACATAAACACATACACAAACATACACACTCACAAATGCACACACGCACTCGATGGAGTGAATGTGCACACATACACATACACACACTTGCACACATTTCATAGTGTTTGTCTTCTGCGCAGTGATGTTTGAGGTCTGCAAATGCCATAGGGAGTGTGTGACACCTGTTACTCCTCTGCCAGGTCTCCTCTGTAGTGAGGGGTCCCATTGTATTGTTATTGACATACTGCTGGATTTTAGATAAACAAATAGGATAAAATTAGGTAAGATTAGATAAAATCATGACATGTATCATGACATAAAAGAGGTAATTGATGACATGGTGATGTGCACTGCAAGGTGGTCAGTGTACTGTACATATGTAAGGGGTCGTGGTGAGGTGTGCTGTTATGTATTAATGCAGTCGGAACTCCACAACGTGAAGTAGAGTGGAGTTGCCTCCGCCAAGTTGAGGAAGATCTTCAGTCCTCACGATGTTCTTCACCCCTCTGTGTGTGTGTGTGTGTGTGTGTGTGTGTGTGTGTGTGCTTATGGCTGTTTACACATGAAAGAACTGAAGAAATGATAGACACAAGGTGGTGTTAAAATCGCACTGTTCCAGCTTGTATAATGGCCTCTGGTGCACCAGTGCTGTTTGCCCTGCACCTTCTCACCTGCTCCAGGATGGCACTCCTCCCCTTGCCCTCACTGGTCTCTCCACTGGAGATATTGAGTCAAGAGGGCCTACTGTTGGTCTCCCCTCTGGCAGTATTGGGAAAACATGACCTGCTGTTGGTCTCTCCTCTGACACTATTTGGGCTTCAGGACCTCTCTCTTCTGGCGATATTGGGTCAAGAGGACAGGGTGTTGGTCTCTTTTCTGGCGATATTGGGTCAAGAGGACGTGCTGTTGATCTCTCCTCTGGTGATATTGGGGCAATATGGCCTGCTGTTGGTCTCTCTTCTGTCAGTACTGGGGCAACAGGGCCTTCTGTTGGTCTCTCCTCTGACAATATTGGGGCAACAGGACCTGCTGTTGGTCTCTCCTCTGGCGATACTGGGGCAACAGGACCTTTTGTTGGTCTCTCCTCTGACAATATTGGGGCAATGAGACGTGCTGTTGGTCTCTCCTCTGGCGATACTGGGGAGATGGGACCTGCTGTCAGTCTCTTCTCTGGCGATATTGGGGGTCTGCTGTCTGGTTGATGCGGCAGAGTGGTGATGGGCTGAGAGAGGGGTGATCACCCCACCAGGTGCTTTGCTGAGACCCAATGGGAAGCACATAGAGCAGCGGCGACCCGGGTCTGATATCTGAACCCCACATCCCTGTTGCTTTGGATAAAAGCCTGTGGTACATACCAGTCAACTTTGGGGGAGGGGGGGGGGGGGGGGCTACTAGGCCCTGCTGTCCACAAAGGATTCCATTTGCTGCTGTTTTTGCACAGAGCCAAGCCATCTCAAACTGAAATCACTGGCAACGCAACCTCTGCCACCTCTGCTGCTACTGCCACCTGATCACAGTACCTGACAGATGGGCAGGTGGAGAAGTGTTCAGGTGAGTGTCTGTCTCTGTGCTCAGGTGGTCAGCTATCACACGATCATGCATCGCTGGAGCTTTCAGCAATCAGACATGAGCCTCACTTAACGGGGCATTGTCTTGGAAATCAGAGCTGTTCATGAGGAAGCTTAATCCCCTGCCATTAGCACTGGTGGTGGAAAGGTCTCGCTCCGACATGTTCATGGCCCACCCCTGTTTCAGTCTCAGACAGTGGAGGTGATTAGGGAAAGGGCTGAAGAACAGCAGAGTGGGTCTTGATGCTCCGCTCACCCAAACACACACACACACACACATACATTACTTCTCTCAAACACACACACACATGCACACACTCACGCTTGTAGCGTGGTGTGCCAAGCTGTGGGCAGGCCCTTGAGGGGCTCTCAGCCTGAGCGATCTGGAGGGGTCATAGCCGGCGTACGTGTGTGTGACAGCGAGACCGAACACTCGGCGACCCTCAGACGCGGGGGAGCCGAGACGCAGGCGGAGAGGGCCGGCCAGGATTGGGCAATCAGCACTCCTCTCTCCTCTGGTTGATTGCTCCCGCTTGCAACGTGACACGCATTCACATGCACCCACTTCCTTTTTCGGGTCCTCATGTCTGACACTCTGGCTAGGCTGTCTACCTTGATGCTCTTAACTTTGGTAATCAGTGACAAAGGAGGCAGTAAGTTTTCCATACCTGTTTGGTACTTAGCTTCCCTCAGATACTCAGCCTGGCTTGGATGTATGATATGCTCAGCCTATAGGCTCACTGGCACAAAGTAGCCTAGGTGTCCATTAAAGATCTCAACAATACCAGTACCTTGAGGGTAGCATCTGTTCTTCTCTTTCCGGGTCAGAGTTCTTCATGCCTGAGTTGAGTTCTTTTCAGGAGGTCTGGCAGTTTGCTTAGTAATCAACCCAAACTCCTTATTTTAAAATCTTCTCATGGAGACTATCGACTGACTTTATCTATCTACATTTGACTTAGTGCTAAAGAGGAAGCTTTGGAGGACTTGCATAATCCCTGTACTGCATATCACACAGTTGAATAAGGAAAACAGCATTTCTCTCTCCTCTCTCACACACACACACACACACACACACACACACACACACACACACACACGAAGGGTTGCATACATCCAAACATATTATGGTGACAACCACCCACCCACGCGTGCATGCATACGCAAACACATGCAATGGAATGATTGCTCTTTGACAAGGCCGGTCAACAGTGGCGCAAAGCACTCTCCACCACTCCCCCACCCAACAGCTCATTCTCAGCACCAGCTGAAGCGTCAGTAATGCTCTCCCAAATCAAAGCCACACACTGCAGGAGCAGGCCTTTTTGACTTTAGGCCATGTGTGGGGATGATTGCTGTGCACACACACACGTGTGTGTGTGTGTGTGTTTTCCCTGGGTGGAAGACTGAACCTTGCGTCCAGTCACCCCATCCTTCTAACCCAGGGAACCCAGTATGGATGCAGTGAGGGAAACAGGGTGTCACAGGCATTGCTGGCTGTTTGAAGATGCCAGCGTGACTTTGATGGGCCCCCCGCTGCAGGTCAAAAGGAAACGTGAGCTGTAAAGGTGAAAAGGGGTGTGATGGGAGCCCATGGCTGTGGGTTATTTAATGCCTGATGTGACGCGCAGTCACCCGGTAGCTTACTGTCAGAGAAAGAGAGAGCGCTCAGACATCTCCTCCTCATGCCGTGCAGCTTGCAGCTGACAAACCGCCTCTGACACGGCCATCATACAGACAAATGTATAAATATATGAGCTCAGCCGGTAGATCTCAGGCTTCTCGGGCTTCTCGGGCTTCTGAGGCTTCGGCACTCATAGAGCGACTGATAGGAATTTAGCTGCTGTGATGTTTGGAGGACATCATTAGAGGACATCATTAGAGAGACACTGTTAGAGAGATATGTGTGGAGGACATTATTAGAGAGACACTGTTAGAGAGATATGTGTGGAGGACATCATTAGAGAGACACTGTTAGAGAGATATGTGTGGAGGACATCATTAGAGAGACGGTGTTAGAGAGATATGTGTGGAGGACATCATTAGAGAGACACTGCTAGAGAGATATGTGTGGAGGACATCATTAGAGAGACGCTGTTAGAGAGATATGTGTGGAGGACATCATTAGAGAGACACTGTTAGAGAGATATGTGTGGAGGACATCATTAGAGAGACACTGTTAGAGAGATATGTGTGGAGGACATCATTAGAGAGACACTGTTAGAGAGATATGTGTGGAGGACATCATTAGAGAGACGCTGTTAGAGAGATATGTGTGGAGGACATCATTAGAGAGACACTGTTAGAGAGATATGTGTGGAGGACATCATTAGAGAGACGCTGTTATAGAGATATGTGTGGAGGACATCATTAGAGAGACACTGTTAGAGAGATATGTGTGGAGGACATCATTAGAGAGACGCTGTTGAAGAGATATGTGTGGAGGACATCATTAGAGAGACGCTGTTAGAGAGATGTGTGTGGAGGACATCATTAGAGAGACAATGTTAGAGAGATATGTGTGGAGGACATCATTAGAGAGACGCTGTTAGAGAGATTTGTGTGGAGGCTTTCAGCTTTTACTCCATTAAGGAAGAGCGGGCCTGTCAAATCAAGTTTTGCTGTTAGTTCTGTGTTTTGTGCGTGTGTGTGTGTGTGCGTGAGTGAGTGAGAGTGTGTGTCTGTGTGTGTGCGTCCGTGCGTGCGTCCTCGCGTGCGTGCGTCCGTGTGTGCGTGCGTGCGTGAGTGAGTGAGTGTGTAAGTGTGTGTGTGTGTATGTGTGTGTGTGTGTTGAGCTCCACAGACACTCCGAGCATCTAAGCCTTCATACTGCTGGAGTCGCAGGTTGTCACATCAAGTGAAACTCAAACGCCTCACATCATTGTCTTCCATTCTTTTTGGACTAACACCAGTTTAGGGAACAAGCTATCGTCCTGATTTGTCCGCAGCTCTGTAAGAATCCTAACTCCATCACTTCTGAAGTTCCTGAATATAATTCAATGGCAAAGTGGCTCCAAACCTCTGTGGTTGAATCCCTCCTGAGCCCTAAAGCCTGAAGCCTCACAATTAACCGACGTGAGTCTGCTTCTTGATAGGTTTATTCATGACAGTAAATGGCATTTTTAGGAACACTTCTAAACATAGCCCTGTTGTAGGAGCTTGCTGAGTGATGTCAGTAAGAACATAGACCAAATAGCATATGCTAGCTTAATGGTATCATAAACTTACCATCACTTTGTTACCCATAGTACCGTTCAGTTGACGTTAGCTGCTGGCCTGCTGCTTGCTCTGTGTTGTTCCAAATACTTTTGTTCTGCTTCTTGTCAACAGCAATCGTCACGCTTGGTTGGAATTACTCTGACTTAGGGCTTTAAGTCTTTTAGGGTTCAGGGCTTATGGGGTAATAGGATTCAGTCATGATCTAGTCATGTATTGGCTCTTTGTATTAGGTTGACTTAATATTATATATGTCCTATTGAAAGCTTACATTATAAGATTCTGTCAAAACAAAACAGTGTAAGAACTGTGCAGGTACCCAGATATAGTTTGTGCAATAGGACCAGCCAACTTTTTGATGTGGGGTGCTGCAGGCCCAGTTCTAATCAGTATTCCGTAGAGGCCATCGAGAGCAGGGAGGTAGAGTGAAATCATGATGATAATCACGTGATGACTTAATGGAAATACTATTAAAAATGCAAGGCCATTAACATATGACATTTCACCGTGTGTGTGAGTGTGTGTGTGTGTCTGTGCTAGTTTTTGTTTGAGATGAAGAGTGTGTTTGTCAAGTTAATCTCGAGGACTTTGGGAAGAAGTACTCTTAAGAGCGGAGGAAGCGGTAGAGCTAGGAGGAAAGACAAAGAAACGGAGAGATAAAGAGAGTCTGAGGGAGGATAAAATCGAAGGCTTTTTTACTGATAACTCACTCAAAAGCTTGTGTAGTTACGGCTGCTGCTGTCCTTCAGCCACAGGTCGAACAACTGTCTTGAGTGTGGGTGTATGCCAGTGTGTGTATTGTGTCGTATGGCTGTCCCTGTGTGTGTGTTAGTTTGTGTGTGTATGTGTGTTTGTGTGTGTGTGTGTGTGTGTGTGTAATGTGCTGTATGGTTGTCTGTGCAGTGTGTCTGCCCCATCTATATGCTAGATGTGTGTTTGTGTGTGTGTGTGTGTGTGTGTGTGTGTTATAAAGGGGGGGGGGTTCTGGCTGGCAGGGCCTCATTTAACACAGGAGAGAGGATGCTTTCCACTGAGATAGGGCCCAGAAGCCTGTTAATTATTAACTGCCACCCCTCCAAGACACGCCGAAATAATAAGGGAACTAAATTAATTATTACACACCAAAGCCCCGCTTGCTCGAGTGACGAGAAGCAATTTGTGTTGTTTACAGGAATGACCGCCTGCCGTGATTTAACGCCTGTTGGCTTGTTTATTAGTGCCAGGACTGTGCCGTAGAGGCACCAATTAGATGCCCGACTGTGGGTTTGGACCGGGTGCTGCCAGCATGGCCTTAATGAGGAGAGGGCACGGAGTGAAGCGCCCATCACAACGTCATGGCTCCGCACAATCACGAATAATAGGGGTTGCGTCGGGGAAGGGGGTGACATGGAGAAGGAGAGAGAGGAGGAGGGAGGGAGAGACACAGAGACAGAGCTTTGTTTTTTTATCTCTGGTGAACTGGCTAACTGGCCCCATACCAGAGCTCTCAGATTCTCTCACAGAGTCCTGCACCTGTACGTGCGCCCTATCAGCAGGATGTGTGTGTGTGCGTGTGTGTGTGTGCGTGTGTGGTGTGTGCGTGTGCGTGTGTGCGTGTGCGTGTGGTGTGCGTGTGTGTGTGTGTGTGTGTGTCTGTGTGTCAACATGTCAGCTCACTTCAAAAAACACACCAGGGCCTCGCTGTGTCCCTGATTACTTTATGGTCTGGAGGAGGGTGCGTTTTCTGAAAGCCGGAGGGGTAAAGGTTGCTCAATAAATCTCCAAAACGCCCTGAAATTTGTACTCGTTGGTATCAGTTCAACACGCAGGGGTTTTGTTACTTGGGGTAACTGAATAGCTGGAGCTAGCAAGATAAGATAAGGCTTGTCAGTCTAAAGGGGAGTACCTCATCTTGTTCTTAAAAAGCGCTGTACTATGCTCGTTGAGAGAGGAAAATAAAGAGCATCGGAGGGAAAAGTGTTGAGGCATTTTCCCACTATTAAGCTAAGGGACACGTTGTTAGTCCCTGCCCTAAACCTGCAGAGGGTGGAACATGTTTTTCTTTTTTAGATGGGTGCGCTCTCACTCACTCTCTCACTCTCTTTCTCTCTCTCTTTCTTTTCTTTCTCTCTCTATTCCTCTACTTTCCACACCCCTCGCTATGAGTGCGTGGGCTTTGCCAAGCGGTTCGTAGAATTCTCGTTTCAGGCGGCTCTGTGGCCTGACCTTTAGCACACATCCGTGGTTTAGTTTTTTATTTTTTTTTCACCAAATCTCCTGCGCTTTTGAACAGGCAGGGCAGGGCAGTGATGTCCACTCGACTCAGAGAGAGAAGGGAGGAGGAGAGGAGAGGAGGAAGAAGGGAGAAGGGAGGAGGAAGAGGAGGAGAGGAGGATGGGAGACAGATGTTGCAGAGAGGGAGACGGATGGAGAGGGTGGAGGGGGGGATAAAATGAGATCACCCACGGATTCCGCGGCTGGTCCGACTCAGTGACATTGGTCACAGATGTGGAAAGCGGAGTGTGTGTGTGTGTGTGTGTGTGTGTGTGTGTGTGTGTGTGTGTGTGTGTGTGTGTGTGTGTGTGTGTGTGTGTGCTGGTCCGACTCAGTGACATTGGTCACAGATGTGGAGTGCGCACAGTTAACCCCCTCACGCCCAACCCTAAGCAGCCTAACTCTGCACCCATCCTTTCAGGAGCAGTGTGTGTGTGTGTGTGTGTGTGTGTGTGTGGTGCCTGTACACATGGATGTAGTTGAAGGGGTTGCTCTTAGCCCTTCTCTGACACTTCCGCTACCATGAGGCTCTCCGTGTGTGTGTGTGTGTGTGTGTGTGTGTGTGTGTCTGCGCGTGTCTGCGCGCTACCATGAGGCTTTCCCTGCCTCCAGGGATGCCCGTCGCATGAGCTCACATTTTGTTTACATCTGCTCTGTTTGCATCTGTGCTGTTTACATGCTCTATCTGTCATCAGTCGCAGAGAGACGGAGAGAGAGAGAGAGAGAGCAAGAAAGAGAGAAATCCCCTTTAAAAATAGCTAACAATGTGTTTAACCTCACCTATCTGTCATCGGTCTCAGAAAGAGAGAGAGAGGGAGAGAGAGAGGGAGTGAAATGTGTTTAACCTCGGCTGTGTTCATGTGAGCCCCCCATAGATCAGCACGTGGTGATGGCAGCCTCGTGTGTCTCCATAGGGGTGTGCTGTCAATAAGGTGGCAGAGCGGAGCGCAGCGGTGAGCCTCCCTCTTTTGGGCTCCTGCTTGTTCGTAAGGAGCCCTGCATAAGGAGTGACATTGAGGACCCCCCACCCCCACACTCCCTCTCACCCCGCTCCGCTTCTCCCCTCCACCCTGCCACACACACACACACACACACACACACACACCCATGGCAAACCGCCTGCTGGGCCTGATCCCCTTTGCCTCCCTCCTCCCTGTGGAGATTGGGTTTTTCACTGGAGGGAAATGAGATCAGATAAAGCTCTCTCTCTTCCCTTCTCTCCGTTTCTCTCTCTCTCTCTCTTTCTCCCCCCTCCATCTGTTTATCTCTCTCTCTCTCTTCCGCTGTCTTTTTCTGTTTCTTTCTTTCTGTCCTTGTCTCCTACCCCCCCCCCCTCCCCTGTCTCTTCTTTTTTTGTCTTTCACTTTCTCTCTCACTCGCTCTGCATCATTTTTTCAATCCGTCCCCCTCTCTCTCTCTTTCCTTTTTGCCATCTGCCTCTCTGTCTGTGTCTTCCTCATTTCCATGTGGGACCCAGAGTGAATATGTGTGGGGGTATAATTACCCAGAACACTGCAGAGGATACGCCAGACCACCCCCCACCCCCCCCCCACCCCCCACCCCACCCCCTTCTCACTGAGGGAGCCTTGTCACATCACCCCCCCTGACCTACCTGTCACGGCTATCGAGCGAGACCATCAGCAGTCACACATCTTGCGTTCCGTGACGCGTGCTGTTTGTGTGTGTGTGTGTGTGTGTGTATTTTACACACCATCCCCATCGAATAGCAGTGGAGAAAGAAAGGGGTGAAAAAATGGCCGAAATGTGTTCCTTCCTGGAATTTTTAGTTTTTCGTAGGTTCTGTAGAGGGGCCCCGGCACCATTTTATGGTTTCATTTC
Organism: Tenualosa ilisha; assembly: GCA_015244755.2. Classification (NCBI taxonomy): domain Eukaryota; kingdom Metazoa; phylum Chordata; class Actinopteri; order Clupeiformes; family Clupeidae; genus Tenualosa; species Tenualosa ilisha. The sequence continues at coordinate 1,377,026 of PYXC01001758.1, forward strand.
CTCCTTGTGAACACCTCTCTCCTCTTCCTCTTCTCCTCCTCCTCTCAGCACCCTTCTGCCACTCCCCTTTAATGTACCATCCAGCCTTGAGGATATAGCCCATTTGAGCTGATGGAATGGGGGAGTGGGAGACTGTGTGTGTGTGTGTGTGTGTGTGTGTGTGTGTGTGTGTGTGTGTGTGTGTGCGTGTGTATATGCATTTGTGTGTGTGTGTGTGTGTGTGTGTGTGTGCACGCGTGCATTTGTGTGGTGTGTGAGCGTGTGTGCATTTGTGTGTGTGTGTGTGTGTGTGTGAGAGAGTGTTGGTGCCTGTGTTCAGAGTGTGGGAGAGAGAATTAAGTGTGGGTACTTTATGGACTCGGTCCATGGTCAGTCTAAAAGCATGAAGATTTTTCCACCCTTACCTCCCTCCGCCCAACTGATGCTAATTCTCCCACAGAACCTTAGATAATTGTCACTGTATGTGTGTGTGTGTGTGTGTGTGTGTGTGTGTGTGTGTGTGTGTGTGTATCTGTGTGTTGCTGGACATTGTGTCTATTGATGGACACCTAAAGATGTGCCCACTGAGACCATGTGTTGGTTGCCCACCCGTCTGTCTGCAGTATCTCACAGGAACAACAAAACAAAAATGTGCATTGAGACGCCTGCCTCTTCGGCCCAATGTTCATGCCTCTCAACGGCAGAGAGCGTCTGGGACAGCGGACAGGGACGACGAGACAGCGTCCGTCTGTGAGAGCCAGTGAGGTTATTATTGGGAGATAGGGAGGTGCCCTGTTGGTACGGCGATAAAAGGCAAGACGGCGCCAGGAAGGAGTGGCGGAGCGTTTTTTTTTTTTTTTTTGGAGGAGGAGGAGGAGGAGGAGGGTGTTTGGGCTTTTTATTTGCACACTAAACAAAGGAGACAAAAAGTGCAGACAGGCAATAGGGGCAGACTGACTAGCCCTTGAACCTGACAGTCACACACATCTGGGAGTGGAAGGAGGGGGAGGAGGAGGAGGAGGAGATACGGTGGGATATCAGGGGCGGAGGAGACTGTGTGTGTGTGTGTGTGTGTGTGTGTGTGTGTGAGTGTGTGTGTGTGTGGGGGGGCATCAGGGTGTCAGGGCTCTCTCTATGTTTTATGAAAGGGAGTCCTTGGTCTGCTGTAAATGCTGATAGGAGACAGTGGCGATCTGTAACCTTGGACATCAGTGTGTGTATGTTTGCACACTGCAATAAGTCTTTCTGTGTGTGTGTGTGTGTGTGTGTGTGTGTGTCTTTGTGTGTGTCTGTGTGTGTGTGTGTGTCTGCGAGAGAGCAATAGCACCCTATGGGGGAAGGGCACACAGCCTGTGCCAGTACTGGCCCTCCCAGAATGCATCTCTGTGTCACTGGTCCTGCCTCCGCCTGCCCCTTATGCAAGAGAGAGCGCTAATGATTCTGGGAACAAAGGTCACACACACACACACACACACTCACACGCGCTCACACACATGCTCACATACAAGCACATACAAATACAAATCCACACAGAGCTAAGCACTGTCTTGCCACAGAATTGTCCTCTACATACCGCAACTCCCCCACCCCTCTCTCTCACACACACACACACACACACACACACACACGCACACACACACACCACACACACACACACACATACACCATCCATCCAGCAGCACGTGAGGATCCAACCCTAGTGCCGTCCACCCCTTGAGACTGTGCTCCCGTGTTTGAGTTACAGCCCCGGGCTGAATCGGAGCCTCCCCTCCTCAGCTCCAGCAAATAGAGATCCAAGGCCTTGGCTGCCTATGATTTTTTACTGTGGGTTGTAAAGTGTTTATAATGGCTGATAGATGGGCACCGGGTGCGGGCGGTGAAGGTGCTATCAGTATGCCGACGTTAATGGGCCACAGAGACCCAAAAATAATGGGCCCGTGCTTAGCCAGCGCCCTTGTGCCCGCCAGCAGCGCGCACCAACCCCCGAGGGCACACACACACACACACACACACACACACACACACACACACACTTTGCTTCGAGGTGTCTTTCCATGCACCCGCATATGTATTTAGTTTTCATTCCGTTCCGAGGTTTGAGATTTTTTGGAAGGGAATGCTGGTCCCAGTCTCTTTGCACAGCAGTGTATGGCAGTGTTACCCAGCCCAGTCATTCCCAGCCAGGGCTACGTGAACACACGGCAGGGGGTACGTGGAAATATTTAATAATCATGTGTTTCCAAGATGATGAATGAATATTCTCACTCATTTCATATCAAGCCCGTAAATAAAATGGTTCGTGTGCGCTACAACTAGTTTCCCCGGGGAGACAATAACCTGTGGCACTCCGCGCCAAATTATTTTCATTTAATAATCAGTTGTGTTACGTTCTTCTTTTGGAGAATGGTCAACACGTATGAGTGAGGGGGTACTCGGGGTATGACAAAAAGGCTCAGGGGTCCACAAGACAGAAAAGGTTGGGAAACACTGATCTAGCCCACCCTTCCCCGCAGTCATAATGCAGCGGGAAAATAAATAAATAAGGGAAATGAATTTTTCAGGAGCGATTAAGAAAACCCGTCGGCCATTTTGAGGGGGAAGGAGAGGAGCCGAGTCTTTGTGCAGGTCTCTGCCAAATCATGGGGCCGTGCTTGGCTCCTCCTTTTCTGCACCAATATCGATAACCAGCTACCCCCCCACCCCACCCCCTCCTCCACCAACACCACCTCCTTCGCCTCACGCATCTCCCATCCCACCCTCCACACACACACACACACACACACACACACACACACACACACACTCTCTCTCTCTATCACTCCCACACCCACACCCACCCCCACCTCCACCTCCACCACCTCGTTCGCCTCACGCATCTCCCATCCCAACCTCCACACACACACACACACTCCCACACACACACACTCACTCCCACACCCATCCCCTCCCCCTCCCCTGTTCTAGTGGTATTCTAGTGGGCTGTGCCCCTGTGCACAGACAGGGACAATAGCACCACTCTCTCCTCAGCACTGCTACCCACCCCAGAGTGCTCTTAACAAGGAGACAGCATCTGCCTTGGGCTTGGTCTACACTGAAATTTATTCACATTTAAACATTTCAAAGGTTGTGTGTGTGTGTGTGTGTGTGTGTGTGCTTCAGTGGTCACGTGTGTTTAAGCATATGCGTGCACATATGTGTAGCGTGAGAAATGTTTTTGGATGTGTGTGAAAGAATGTTTGTTGGGGACGTTAGTGATCGTCTTAATCTTAGCAAAGCCGCATAAATATCCTTCAAAAACATGTCCAGGACTTAATGAATGTTTTGACAGTTTTTTCCCAAGTAGGAACTCATTAGGAAGGAGAGTGTTTGTTGAAACCGTATTTACCCTATGGGTGAAGTTCTTAAGTGCAAAACAAGAAATGAAGTTGTAATTGGACATTGACTGTCTTTTAATTAAGTGAAATATGGAAAATGTATATATGGCATTATTTTCTGTCCGTAGAAATCTGTCGACAAGTTTAATAACTGCACTGTCATCACCCTGACCCTGTGTTCAGTGGTCAAAATCAAAATTCGCCTCTGAGATTTAGCTGTGTGAAGTGATACCATCATAGGCTAACGATCAAAAAACACCAATACACACATTCTACACAATGGGTGACAGATGTCATACAACCATACATGTATCTGTGTGTGTGTGTGTGTGTGTTAGTGTTTACACATACATGTATCCATGTGTGTGTCTGTGGGTTAGTGTTTACACATACACGTACCCGTGTGTGTGTGTTAGTGTTTACACATGCCATACATGTTGTGTGACCTAGCTGCACATTATTGTTTGCTCATATAGTGTGCTATGTATCTCAGGTGTGTGTGTGTGTGTGTGTGTGTGTGTGTGTGTGTGTTAGTGTTTGCACATATGAGTAGGGAGCAAAATATACTGCGCTGACTGTAGGGGGGGAATAAATAAATTCCACTTTGAACACAACAGTGTGTGTGTGTGTGTATTAAAATAAATGTGGTGTGTTTTTATAATTCCACCACATAAACAGTGTGATTAAGTAGGAAATCCCTCATAAAGGTCATTTGAAGTGAAGTTGATCCCTGAGACATGGTGCCTTAACTAATGTCAGGATCACTCTGCACCGCCTCAAGAAACATGTTATTAATATATAAAGCAAACAGATCGATAGATTGGACTGTTAGCCTCTGTAACCCACACAGACATACAGCACTTCTTCATTTAGAGTCAGTATGCAATAATCATGCCTGGTCATATGGGAGAGGCAGTTGGCTATTCGTCCGTCTGTTTCCTTCCATTTGGATCTTTCTTTCTCTTTCTCTCCTTCTTTCACACTCTCTTCACTCTCTCTTTGTCTGTCTTATCCTTCTCTCTCTGTTAATCTCTTGTCAGTCTCTCCTTTCTCTCCATCTCTTCTCTCTCTCTCTCTCTCTCTCTCTCTCTCTCTCTCTCCTGCTGCCCACTGCTTCCACTCTCTGCTCCGGAGTTCTGGAGTGGGAGGACCATCAGCCGGTCTGACAGACAGGCCTGTGGGCAGGGGGTTGTGTCTGCTCTCTCGGCTGGACTCCAGGAGAACCGAGCAGCTGCCTGCCAGCCTGCTGCCTCTCCCAGCCAGCCCTCCTGCCCTTCAGGCCATTCAGTAGGTAGATGTGTGGGTTGGGCAGACCGCAGATCCAGGCCATGCCCTACAGAATGCTCCCTCTTCCTCTGTCTCTTTGCTTTCTTTTACCTCCCTGCAGTTTTTCTCTCTCCCTCCATCTTTCTTTCTTTCTTTCTTTCTTTCTATCTTTCTTCCTTCTCTCCACAGTGAGACAGCGGGTATTTTCTTTCACCCGTGTGGAGTGTGGGCTGCTCCGAGAGCCGACTGAGAAGTTGAGATGCTGGAGGGGGTGGGTTGAGTGGGAGCCTGGAATTGGGTGTTGGGTGCTGGGTAGGGGTTGTGTGCTGGGTGCTGGGTGCCGGGTAGGGGTGTGTGCTGGGTGCTGTATAGGGGTGTGTGCTGGGTGCTGGGTAGGAGTGTGTGGTGGGTGCTGTATAGGGGTGTGTGCTGGGTGCTGGGTCGGAGTGTGTGGTGGGTAGGGGTGTGTGCTGGGTGCTGGGTAGGGCTGTGTGCTGGGTGCTGGGTAGGGCTGGGTGCTGGGTAGGGGTGTGTGCTGGGTGCTGGGTCGGAGTGTGTGGTGGGTAGGGGTGTGTGCTGGGTGCTGGGTAGGGGTGTGTGCTGGGTGCTGGGTAGGGGTGTGTGCTGGGTGCCGGGTGCTGAACCAGACTGTGGAGGGATGGGGAAGGCTCTGGAGGGCTGAGATGAACAGACCGTCTCTTTGTCTGAGAAAAAAAAGAACTGCAGCCGTGTGGGAGTGAGGGCAGAGGAGAGGAAGGAGGGGCTGCTGGAAGCCTTCAGTTTCTCTCTCTCTCTCTCTCTCTCCTTCTCCATCGCTCAAGCTCTTCACGCCCACCCCCCACCTCTCCCTCTCTCTCTCTCCCTTTCTCCATCAGTTGCGTCCCTCTGTCTCTCCCTCTCCATCTCTTGTTCTCTCTCCATCATTTTCTCTCCCTCTCCCCCTCTCCATCGCTCCCCCTCTCCATCGCTCCCCCTCTCACAGTATTGTCTTGCATCTCTCAAGGCCAGAGCCACTGCCTGAGACAGAAGAAGCAGAAGAAGGGGGCCAGTGCTGTCTGCCTCAGATATGGAGAAGGAAAGGAGAGAGAGAGAGAGAGAGAGAGAGAATAACAGAGAGCAAGAGAAAGAGAGAGAGAGAGAAAGTGAAAGAGAGAGAGTAAATGACAGAAAGCAAGAGAAATAGGGAGAGAGAGAGAGAGAAACCGATAGAGGGAGAGTGAATGACAGAGAGCGGGAGAGAGGGAGAGCGCTGGATGTGTTTCAGAGACAGAGAAAGATGCATCACAGGCATAAATAGGCTCAAATGAGGCTAATGAAGGTTTGTGCCAAAGAGATATGGCAGCAGTTCCACCCGAGACACCATGGATCCCCATCACCGCTATTACCCAGCATCCACGCAGCAGCGAACACTCAGAGCCAGCCTGCAAATAGCACTGGCACGAGGGACTGACAGCTAGTATGTGTTTATCAGCGCCAGTGTCTGATCCGTTATGTGTGTGTGTGTCTGTGTGTGTGTGTGTGTGTGTGTGTGTGTGTGTATATGCTGTAAGAGAGAGTGGGAGAGCTTCAGAGTGAGTGACATCCATCAGCATTTGTCTGTGTGTCAGCCACAAGCTTAAGGGATTAGTTGCTGGAGCATGGCACACACACACACACACACACACACACACACACACACACACGCGCAGTTGTAGTGTTTGTAGTATTTCCATCAAGTCTGAGAGGAGCAGTGTTAATGCCATCAGAGTGTGTGTGAGATGAGGGAGCTCGTGGACGGCAAGAGTAACTGAGATGAGTGGTGATTGTGATTACTGATGCATTCACACAGTGTTATATGTGTGTGTGTGTGTGTGTTTGTGTGTGTGTGTGTGTGTGTGTGTGTGTGTGTGTGTGTGTGTGTGTGTTTGAAACTGCGTTTTGTTACGAGATAATTGAATTAGTGAATCCCTCAGGAGTAGGACTCCACTATGTGTGTGTGCAACTGTGCCTGATGATGGCCCGTGGGAATCCTAGTCAAATCCAGCTGGGAAGTCAACCCAAATGAGTGTGTTCTTATACAGCTGTGCGCTCGCATCACGATGGAGGAGATGTCTTCTGTGTGTGTGTCTGTCTGTCTTTCTGTGTTACGGAATGTCGATTCCAGATTATTGTGTGTGATTATGCAGTTAGAAAAACACACAGCGTACGTCAACATTTTGTACGAACCATTTGCTCTGTCGTTGATGCGTTGGTTTGTTCGCTCATTCAGTCGTCCGTTCGACCGCTCTTTGGCACGGCTGTTGCTGTGATATTTGACGGCACGAGCAAATCCAAGGCCACAGTTTGCAGTCAGGGCGCAGTTTGCTGGTGATTGACAAGGCAGATGGTTATCACAGACTCTTCCCATTTAGCTGCTCCGTCTTTGACTGAGAGCCTGACAGAGCCTGAGTGAGCGATGGGATGTCTCAGACGCAGATAGGACAAGCAGACCCACTCCAGAGCGCCCCAGTCCACGCCGCCGTACAGCCCTGCCTCACCCCAAAAACAGCTCATGGGAACGGGGAGTTCCCGGAGGAAGTGGCTGTGACTGAATCCCAATGTCACCCCCTGAGCCTGAAACCCTCAACCCTCATTGGGCTTTGTGATTGGCTGATTCATGCCAATTCCATTTTTGAGTGTGTCTCTTAAGGCTTAGGGCTTAGGGAAGACATTAGGATTCAGCCAGTGAAGGTTGAGATTGAGGTGCAAGGGGAAGAGTTAGTCCACAGGAATGGAGGTTGGAGATTGGGGGGGTGGGGGGGGGGGTGGCTGACAGGAAGTGCAAGTGTGACAAAATAAGTGACGGGAGCAAAAAGAATGGAGATGGCAGAAAAACAACAGGATAGAGAGCAGTGAAAGGAAGTTGTGTGTGAGAGAGAAGTACAGTAAAGAGAAGATGGAGAGAGGATTTACCCTAAAAAAGAAAGAAAGAGCTGAGAGAGAAGAAAGAGAGAGAGAGAGAGAGAAAGAGAGGAGAGGAGCAGAGGCTTAATAAAGAAAATCAGCTCTAAATCACACTGCTGGGTGGAGGAACACGGGCCAGCTAATGTTTAATGAGTGTGAGAGGCTGAATATTAAACATGATGAAAATCCTAATGACGTCCCTTAGAGGGGAGCGGACGCGAAATGTCAGTGACCTAGATTGAGATCACCTTCCTGCTGAATCTTTTATGGGGAACAAAAATTGGAGCAAATTTAATTTACCGTAGCTAAGAGCTGAGCGGGGCGGCGCCGTTGGAGCCGGCATTGGAGCTTGCAGTAGTAGACCTGAACATGGAAGCACATGCACGTGTCTGTGTGTGTGTGGGTGTGTGTGTAAGGCTATGTGAGCATCTGTGGGCGCTTGTGTGTAGGGTGTGTGTGTGCTATCTCACCGATGCTGTAAGCTGCTGTACATGAAAGCAGTCTGTGGGTTGTATGGAGGAGCTGTGAGTGTGGGTGTGGATGGAGCAGATGCATGACACCCAGGGTTAGTGATGGAGCCTCACACACCTCGGGAAGGTTTCAGTCTTGCAGCACCACTGAGCTCACTGTCTTATTGTGGGTGAGACCAGCCCTTCTCTCTCTCTTTCTTTCTCTTTCTATCTTTCTCTCTCTCTCTCTTGCTATTGCTCTCGTTCCCTTTCTCTCTCTATTGCTCTTGCTTTCTCTCCCTCTTTCACTCTCTGTTGCTCTCGTTTTCTTTCTCTATTTCACTTGCTTTCTCTCTATTGCTGTGACTTTCTCACTCTCTTGCTCTCTCTTTCACTCTCTCTTTTTGTCTTGCTTGCCCTCTCTTTTTCTTTCTCTCGCTCATGCTCTCTCTCTCTATCTCTCTCGTTTGCCTCTTTGTCAGTCTTTTTCTGTGTGTACAAAATCGTCTCTGTACACTTGAATTAAAGAGTGTGCTTGTCAGCTTGGGAAATGCCAAGGATTAGCGTTAGCATGTCAGTTTTCCCATTTTTACTTAGATGAATAGTGGGAAAGAATGCAAGCATTTTTATAAAAACAGGGACATGGATGTTCCCCTCCCCAAGTGCCACAGCACACACACACACACACACACACACACACACACACACACCCAAAGCTGAGTTCTATACGGTCATTATAAGTAGGAGGTATGCAATCTCATCTTTAACATGCTCAACTATGCATGCCATGGATTTTGTCACAAAAACACACACACATACACACACACACACACATACAAAACACACTCAAAAGCACACACAAGTCACCCATTCACTGCCATATGACCCTATCCATAAATGTTTGTTTCTGCCGTGGTCATGCCTCATGTGGTCTTCCAGGAGCACATGACTAAAGGAAGGCTAAGCCAGACGCCCGTGGCAGTCGTCCTGTCCCTCACTCTGCGGAGACTTTGACCTCTGCTGTGGCTTCCAAAAGCTCCTCTTCATCCCTCTGAGCCTGTGAGAGCTGTCGTGGCCCCTCTGCCTTCAGCCTCTTAGGACCAGGGTGTGTGTGTGTGTGTGTATGTGGGATAGGGGGGAGTTTAGGGGGGGTAATGTGATGTCGAAAGAGGGCAGGGGAGAGGAGAATTGGAAAGGAAAAAAAGAGAAGGGGAGAGAGGAGGAGAGGAGACAAGAGCAGACACATGCTCCTGTCACACCCACTTGTGCAGTAGGAGTCAGGGCTCAAGCATTTTGACTGAAAGTCACACACACACACACACACACACACACACACACACACACACACACACACACACACACACAAAGAGTGACCGACAGTTAGAAGAAGCTTACCACTTACCTGGGTGCTGTGATTAGTGAGCTACTCCTGATCTCAATCTCAAAGTCACAAAGGCACGCCTGAACAGACGACTCCCATGTGTGTGTGGAACTCCCTTTGCACGCAGTTACACACACACACACACACACACACACACACACACACACACACACACACATTGTCCCAAGGCGTAATTGACAAATAGTTTAAGGCATGGCTAAGCAGCTTTGAGACGGAGGAGCAGGGCCACAGATATCACAAGAGGGAGAGTGTGTCAGGAAGCGAATGCCACAACCTTTTCCTAATGCCCAAACAGGTACGAGTCCAACTGCCAGCACAGTCTCTCTCAGAGCAGCGAAAGAGAGGGACGGAGGTCTGTGAAATACACTAGAGGAAAGAGGGAGGGAGAGGGAGGCGAGGGACTGTGAAAGAGTGAGAGATAGACAGACAATGAAAGGGAGAGAAAGGCAGAGAAAGGGAGAGCAGAACAGAGGGACCATGAAACAGAGAGGGAGGGAGAGAGAGAGAGAGAGCAAGAGAGAGCGGGAGAGGGGAAATCAGCTTCAGAGCTCCATTTGTAACAGCAGGCAGCGTGTCTCTCAGGATTGGCTCTGGCTTTTGTGGAGTTGTCATGTGGCGCTGCGCTCGGAACAAAAGCACCGCGTGCCGCCGGGCCAGTCCCGCTCTCAGGGCCTGCCATGTGCCGCCCGCACCCGAAAAGATCAGAGTGCCGCTCCGCCTTCGACTGTGGCTCCGGCTCCGATCCGCCAACATCAGCTCCCCCTCTCAAAGAACATCAGCTCGCTCTCTTCTTCCCCCTGTTCGTGCTGCATTTGTCGCCAGTGTTATTAGAAGCCAGCTGCGTCAGGGGATGCGGTGTGACAGAGGTGTCCGCTGAGATCTGATCGGAGGCATGTTAGCCAGGGACTCTGGGAACTCCTGACGCCTGAGGTTTCTGCTTATATCTCAGCCTGTTGGAGTCTTCCCGTGCTGCTCTCCCACACACACAGCTTAATCTGAGTGTGTGTTTTAACCAGTTAGACGATGGTTTTTCTTTCTCATCGATAAATTACTGCAGTGCGTTGCCGCTGTCGGGCATGCAGGTAGATGCTGTTTTGCGTGGGGCTTGTTGTTGGGAAGTGGTTTCTGAATATTTTGAGCTGATGTGTTGCAATGAGTTGAGGTCATTTTTTTTTTTTCCTTTCTTTACATTTTTTCCATCGATAAATGAGTACATTGACTCTTTCAGGCGTACAGATGGATGGTGTTGGTGTGTGGGTTGTGGTTGTTGCGAGAGAGTTTCTGAATGTCAGACAGTGGAGCGAGGACGCCAGTGAACCCATAGACCCCCTACACTAATTATCGCTGTGCTGCGGAGAAAGAGAGAGGGGAAGGGGGTGGCATCTGTATATAGCACTTCACTGAGTCACACTAGACATGGAGAGGAGAGGTGGTTCCTCACAGCCTGTGTGTGTGTGTGTGTGTGTGTGTCTGTGTTTCTGTAAGTGTGTGTTGTGTGTGTGTGGGTGGGTGTGTGTGGGTTGGTGGCATACACTTGTATGTCTGGTTACATGTGGATGAAATGTGCGTCCGTGGTATGAAGGCCCACCTTTCTGTAGGCCGAGGCCATGTCTTTTTCTGTGTCAGTCTCCCTGTGAATGAATGCACACCCATCCCATTGCGGCTGCTGATCCACTGTTATCTCCTCTGTCCAAAAAACATGATGATCATAAAGAAGAGAGACACATGCAAGAGTGAAACTTTAACAATAACTATGTATAATATACTACAATAATGTACAGTAATTATGTACAATATACTATAATAATATACAATAACTGTATGATATACTACAATAATATACAATAACTATGTACGCTATACTATAATATACAAAACTATTATAAATCAACAATATACTATGTATGATATATTATATTAGTATACAGTAACTGTGTACAGTATAATATAATAATATACAATAATTTTGTACGATATACTACAATAAAATACAATGTATTATGTATATCTATGTATAATATACTGTAATAATATACAACTATGTATGATATCCTATAATAATATACAATAACTATGTATAATAACACAATGGCTGGTTGCTTTCAGCTAGGAAGCTACATGTCCCAGGCTACTATCCAGGATGGGTTTCTAAAAAGCATCTAGACAGCGTCTTTGCATCTTTGCGTCTTTGCATCTTTGCGTCTTTGCATCTTTGCGTCTTTGCTAACTTGTGTTTCTGTTGTTTACTATACTGTTTCTCCAGCAATACTGTCTTGAAGCACACAGCAGGCAGCTCAGGCCCTTTCTCACTGATAATGCCACCCTGTACTTCAAAAGAGGCCAGTGACTCATGAATGTGGTGAAAATGTCTTGCCTCACCAAAACATTTCAGAGGTTCAAATAATGACAGTAATTATTTTTATTCATTGAATTAAATTCAATCAATTTGTGTTTATTTCTGGAAAAATTTGAGTCGAAAACTAAAACAGTGTATTAAACCACACAGTGTCAGTCAGTGTCAGTTGAAGCTCAGAGTGCTGGATTTAATCTAAGTAACCATAGTAACCCTAAATGGTTGTTTTGCAATTACGCTTGTGAAAGTACGAAAATTGTTATGCTATAATTTGATATGTCCAACTTCAAATGTGGACAAATTTTTCTCTCCTGGCTTGGAAAGTAGTAAGGATTTGTCTTTGAACTTTATGTTTTTCTGAACCTGAACTGAAAAAATGGCCGTGCCATCTCCTGATTCCTTTATTTTACTGTATGTTGAGCCATTGGCCTTGGAAGCTCCCCCTGCAAATGTGTTTATTTCTGCAAAACAAAGACTAGGATGTGCATGGCGCAGAAGATCATTCAGCTTGCCAGGCCTCAGCTGTGTGGGTGCTCAGACAGTGTGTGGAGGTGCTCATGTAGCTGTGATGGCAAGAGAATGGTGTGTGTGGAGTGATTTGTGGAATAGAAAGGGAAGAGGAAAACCGCAACTAACAAAATGGACAGTAAAGTCCTCATCCAATTGTATTTCCATTCACAACCAAAACCTTGGAAGTCCACTATAGTTCACTACAGCCATAGTCTACAGGGGCTACATTACTTAGCCGAGGACCTACTTGAGTCCTCAGGTTTAACTGGACACTGAAAGCTGTCTCTGCTCTCTCCTTTTCTCTCATTGCCTCTTTAGACGTCTGCAGCCACACACAGCTCTTGTTAGTGCTGTTTGAAAGCATCTCTACCACTCTTGCTTTCTCTCTCTTTCTCTCTCTCTCTCGCTCTCAACATCCATCTCTGTTTTTCCCCCTCTCTTTTCTTTTCTCTCCTACGTGTCTTTGTTCTCCCTGCTCAGTAATCTGTTCTGTGTTGACACGGCAGGGGGAGTTAGGAGCTCTGTGTAGGTGTGTGTGTGTGTGTGTGTGTGTTTGTATGTGTTTGTTTGAGAGGGTTAGGTTGTGGATGTCCACTCTGCCAGAGATCCAGAGCCTTGTGGCCACACAAGAGCATTTCATCCCTACTTCTTATGGGTGTGTGTGTGTGTGTGTGTGTAAGTGTAATTCAATTTTATTTTTCCCTTGCATCCGTTCCCCTT
>PYXC01001758.1:1395000-1397500 GCA_015244755.2 Tenualosa ilisha
ATCTGTAGCCTACTCTTTGTCCCCCATCCATCCATCCATCCATCCATCCTTCCTTCTGTCAGTCCCTCTCTCTCTCCCCCTCTCCCTCTCTCTAGGGGTGTGTAGAGCGTGTGATTTGTCACCCTCTGTCCCCCTGTGCCATCTCCTTCTCCACACTCCAGACCCTTTAAATGGCCTTTTTGTCTCGGCCCCCATAAGGAGCACAATCATGTCTATTCAGAGAGGGGTGGGGGGGTCTGACTTACCCCTCACCCATCCCGTCCCGTCCCTCTCTGTCCTCATGTCTCTATACTGTCTGTGTGCGTGTGTGTGTGTGTGTCTGTGCGTGTGTGTGTGTGTCTGTGTGCGTGTGTGTGTGTGTGTCTGTGTGCGAGTGTGTCTGTGTGTGTGTGTGTGTGTGTGTGTGTGTCTGTGTGCGTGTGTGTGTGTGTGTGTCTGTGTGTGTGCGTGTGTCTGTGTGCGAGTGTGTCTGTGTGTGTGCGTGCGTGTGTGTTTGTGTGTGCGCATGTTTTCTTTGTCAAGCTCTTTATAACATCATCAGGTTAAGGCACTAGTTTTATGTTTGTTTGTTTGTTTACCATGTGTTTGTTTACGTACGCTTGCGCGTGTCCCTCGGTGTGTTTGCTGATGCCATATATTTGTGTGCGCGAGTGTTTGCTCGCTCACGTGATACATGCGCGGCTGTTTCCCCATGGCTCGACCTATCTTACTAACATGTCGCGCACACACATACACATGGACACACTGCACCGCCCCCCTTACACGCACACACACACACACACACACACACACACACACACACACACACACACGTCTGCCAGCTCATCCACATCAGTATTTGTCAGTACTTTTCCTCTCCTCTTGCATACTGTACGTCGAACAGCCACTGCTGCACAGAGGGAGAGGGAGGGATGCCGCTAGCTGAAGCCGCTAATATCCCCCGCGCCGAGAATTAGGTGAAAGGTCATCAGAGACAGTAGAGCGGAGTGGAGTGCGCGGCACAGCAAAGCACAGCATAGCATAACACAGCACAGCACAGCACAGCACAGCACAGCACAGCACAATACAGCACAGCACAGCACAATACAGCACAGCACAGCACAATACAGCACAGCACAGCACCCCTCCCAGCACAACACAGCACAATACAGCACAGCACAGCACAACACAGCACAATACAGCACAGCACAGCACAATACAGCACAATACAGCACAGCACAATACAGCACAATACAGCACAGCACAGCACAATACAGCACAATACAGCACAGCACAGCACAGCACAACACAACAGCACAGCACAATACAGCACAGCACAATGAAGCACAGCACAACACAGCACAGCACAGCACAGCACAATGAAGCACAGCACAGCACCCCTCCAGCCCAGCACAGCACAGCAGCACAACACAACACACAGCACAATACAGCACAGCACAATACAGTACAGTACAATACAGTACAGCACAGCACAATACAGCACAGCACAATACAGCACAGCACAGCACAATACAGCACAGCACAATACAGTACAGCACAGCACAGCACAGCACAATACAGCACAATACAGCACAGCACAGCACAGCACAATACAGTACAGTACAGCACAGCACAATACAGCACAGCACAATACAGCACAGCACAGCACAGCACAGCACAGCACAGCACAATACAGTACAGTACAGCACAGCACAGCACAATACAGCACAATACAGTACAGCACAGCACAGCACAATACAGCACAGCACAGACAATACAGCACATACAGCATAGCACAGCACAGCACAATACAGCACAATACAGCACAGCACAGCACAGCACAATACAGCACAGCACAATACAGCACAGCACAGCACAGCACAGCACAGCACAGCATAACACAGCACCCCTTCCAGCACAACACAGCACCCCTCCCAGCACAACACAGTACAGCACAATACAGCACAGCACAGCACAATGAAGCACAGCACAGCACAGCACAGCACAATACAGCCCAGCACAGCACAATACAGTACAGTACAGCACAGCACAGCACAGCACAGCACAGCACAATACAGCACCCCTCCTAGCAGGAGTAGCAGCAGGAAAAAAGCTGCTACGCCACGGGGATGCATCGCACCGCTCCTCAGCACAGCAGGCCACGGCGTAGCCCGCCCGCCCGCCCGCCTACCACATGGCCCCCCGCCCGCCTGCCGGCCTGCAGCACTGTTTTCCACTCAGCCGCGGCCGTCATATCCTATTATGGATTTGAGCCGCTGCCCAGATCCAGCATTTCCAGGCATTTCCCCAAAGCAAAGCCCTGGTGCCTAATGCCATTTGGCCTTATAATGACACTGGTGTTTATGAGGTTAGTGGCTGAATTGATACAAATGTTGTGCCTGTTTCATAGTCATGTTGTTGTTAGATAGTATGATTATGGCGACGCTGGATTGTTTGGGGATGATATGGAACATGTCATAGCAGCTGTCTGCATTCCCAAGCAATCTATTTACACCCCCCA
>PYXC01001758.1:1402500-1412500 GCA_015244755.2 Tenualosa ilisha
CAACAGCAGGAGTTCTGACCTCCACACTCACCACACCAATATCTCAAATGGCAGAGTGGAAGTGTGTGTATGTGTGTTTGTACGTGCGTGTGTGGGTGTATTTGTGTTTCGTGTGTGTGTGTGTGTGTTTCACTCTCTCCTGTGTCTTTCAGTGTCAGGTCACATGTGGCTCACTCTCCACCCACAACCCTGACCCCTGCAGCTCTCTGCTTCAGGCGTTCTGTGTGTGTGTGTGTGTGTGTGTGTGTGTGTGTGTGTGTGTGTGTGTGTGCGGGCGTGATGTGCATGCATCAGCTCATGATGTACAAAAATAAATTTTACATACATTTTGAGATTTGTTGTTACCACTTGTGAGACAATGTCTTTTTGTTTACACTATTGCAAAGTGTGTGTGTGTGTGTGTGTGTGTGTTTGTGTGTGTGAGTGTGTTTGTGTGTGCATGTCTGTGTAAAAGCTATGATGTGTCTCTCTGCATGTGCTCAGGACAATCTCAGCCTCACTCTGTGTGCATCATCAGCATGTTAACCCCATGTGTTTTTGTGTGTGTGTGTGTGTGTATGTGTGATGGTAAGTGACTGTGTCTGTCTGTGTCTCCGGTCCACATGGCTAAGCTGTATTTTTAGATCACTTGTTTCATGCCTTGATTCCCCCCTGAAGCGCCCGGGCCAAACTGATTGAATTGAGTGTGTGAGTTGTGGGGGCCGTCCGCCGGCTTCCCTCCGCATTCCGTGCGCCTCGAATCTCTGGGCTGTTTTGTGTACACGGCAAAGTGGAATTTAATTTATTGCCCCCCTCGCCGCATTAAAGAAACAATTCCCTTAATTAATGCCATGGTTTTAATCTGCTCAGCTTATTTAAATCAATGTACACCAGTTGGAATACAATGGAAGCATTGATTTATGCCACGCTTCCATAAAATATAGAATTGACTGTTACAGATTAAATCATATTGATTAAAATGTTTGTGCTCATTTGAGGGGGGGAGGGGGAGGCTTGATGCATCGCTCATTTTTTTAATTAACATGTTGTTTTTCCAAACACTGTCGCAATGACTACATTTCTCCAGCTCTGAATTAGATACGGTTTTGTACTGCAAACTGCTCCTAGTGACTGAGGCCCGTTTGCTCTTTCAAATGGCCCCAGCCCTCACTGGGAGACAATGAGAGAGTCCCATCTTTCTCAAGCAGGGAACACACACACACGCACAAAACAAAAACACACACACATCAGACATGTACACAAACACATGTGAACGATGTGTTTATAAACACTTGCTGTTTATTCATTTTTAAGGTTTTTAGCTGACACGTTTTGTCCAAAGCAATTTACCGATTTGTGTGTGTGTGTGTGTGTGTCTATGCATACACGTACAGAAATGTCGGTATTATAATAAGACTCCGAACTGGGAATTGTTTGGGAGGAGCTGTATATTTTGGAGTGTTTACGGAGACAGAGAAGTGTGTGTGTGTGTGTGTGTGTGTGTGTGTGTGTGTGTGTGTGTGTGAAGGCGTTAGATTGAGTGTGCTGTACGGGTGTAGAATGTGATGGGGTATTTTGGTATTGTGCGGCGCTAAGTGTTGATGAAGATTGGGAGGGTACCGTGGTCCCTTTTGTGCGTCTGCATCCTGTTGGGGAGTGTGTGTGTGTGTGTGTGTGTGTGTGTGTATGTGTGTGCTTATAGAGGTGTGTGTGTGTGTGTGTGTATGTATGTGTGTCAGCGTGCGTACATATGTGTGAGGAGGTGTGTGTGTGTGTGTGTGTGAGATGGACGGAGGATGTGGAGTGTGCAGGCTGTATGGCTAAGGCAGTGTGTAAAGCAGCTCTTGTAGGCTGCTGTCCTCACTCAGTGGGGCATTGTGTGTGTGTGTGTGTGTGTGTGTGTGTGTGTGTGTGTGTGTGTGTGTGTGTGTGTGTGTGTGTGTGTGTGAGAGGGGGGCTGCGGTCTCCCACCTCCCACTGTGGACCAGTGTGGGGAAAGTGATGATTGACAGGCTTCCATGGCAACACCCTCACCTGACAAAGTCCTCCTAAGCTCTCAGAAAGCACATGCGCTTGGTGGATGATTCTAAGCATGCATGTTTGAGCTAAGAGTGTGTGCTGCTGTCTGTCTGTCTGTCTGTCTGTGTGTGTGTGTGTGTGTGTGTGTGTGTGTGTGTGTGTATGTGTGTGTGTGTGGATGGGGTTAATGCATGTATGTATGTGTCTTACTCTTGGTGGGTGCATCGATGTAGTTGTGTATCTTTCGAGCTAAGAGTTTGTGCGGCTCTCTGTGTGTGTGTGTCTTTCTGTGTGTGTGTGTGTCTGTGTGTGTATGGGTATATGGGTGTGCTCCAAGCGCTCTGCTTGGATGTCCTTGTCCTTTGCAGACCCTGAACCTCTTAAACACAAACACTGTCACTACACACACACACACACACACACACACACACACACACACACACCCCACCCACCACCCTACCCTATCTAAGTGCCCCCTAGCCTGCTAAACACCCCCATGCATCAGCGTGACATTCAGAATCCACAGGAGCCAGTGTGCTCTGTCAGCTACACAGGGAGGAGAGGAGAGAAGAGGAGCCAGAGAGCAGAGGAGAGCAAGAGGGGATGAGAGAAGGGGAGAGGAAAGGAAAGGAGAAGAGAAGAGGAAGAGGGGATGGGAGGAGAGGAAAGGGAGAAGAGGAGAGGAAACGGAGGAAGCAGATCAGCCTCTCCCTTTCAGAGAGAGAGAGAAGGGAGGGGAAGTCAAGGATTGGGAGAGGGAGAGGGATGGAGGGATGGACGGATGGGGGTGGGGTTGGTGGATGGGTAGCAGAAAAGGGCTGGGTCTTCATCTGAGAAGCAAAAAAAAAACAAAAAAGAAGATGCAGAGAGAGAAGGCAAGGGGGAGGGCTGTGTTTTCAGGAGCGAGAGAGAGAGAGGGAGAGATGAGTATGGCTGGGACCGAGGGAGGGAGTGGCAGAGAGAGAGAGAGAGAGAGAGGGAGAGAGAGAGGGAGTGGCAGAGAGAGGGAGGAGAGGGGTGCAGTGGTGGATGGGAGATTTTAGCGAGAAATGGGAGAGGAGGGGGAGGGAAGGGATGAGATGGGAACGGTAGGAAGAGAGAGAGAGAGGGGGAGAGAGAGAGAGAGGGAAGATGGGAAAGAGGAGAGAGAGAGAAAGAGAGAGGGGAGAGAGAGGGAAACAGGGAGAGAGAGTGAGAGGGAAGATGGGAAAGAGGAGAGAGAGAGAAAGAGAGAGAAAGAGAGAGGGAAACAGGGAGAGAGAGTGAGAGGGCGGGAGGGATGCTGGATCCTCTGCAGCAGGGGAGGGTGGGTGAGCTTGAGCTGGCGCTCACACAAAAGACAGGGAAGACGGTGGGACCCGTGAGGGAGCGAGTGAGGGGGGGGGAGTCAGTGTCCCCGGGGAGGGGGCCGCCTAATTGGAGGTTGTTGCCATGAATTAGAAATCAGCCAATTACCGCCTGGGGTGGGAGGGATTTGACCGTGCCAGCACACAGCAGCACTAGTACACAGTAATGGTAAGTTAACACTCAGCCTAGCAGAACCACAGGGACACACTGATAGAGCAGGGGTCAGTGTCTACAGGGACCAGGAGCGCGCACCACACACACACACCACACACACACACACACACACACACACACACACACACACACCACACACACACACACACACTCTATTGGTATGCTGCTTGTTCTTATGTTTTCTTGAATTCACACATGCATGTAGACATACTCACACACATTATCTCTCTCTGTCCCTCTCACTGTCTCTCTGACATATACACATACACACACACATGCATGCACTACCCCACCCCCTTCTCTCACACACACACACAGACACACAAACACACACATATTGGTTTGACACACCCACTGCTCTCAGCCTGGTTCCCACTCCTTCCCAACAGTGTGTGTGTGTGTGTGCAGTGTGTGTGTGTGTGTGCAGTGTGTGCGCGGGCGTGCGGTCTCAGAGGAACGTTACTTTGTGAGGCAAATGGAGTGTGCATTAAGGGGGAAGCTGGCTAATGCATGTTAACACCCAGGCACCGCTCCTGCAATAGCTGCTTGTGTGTGTGTGTGTGTGTGTGTGTGTGTGTGTGTGTGTGTGTGTGTGTGTGTGTGTCTGTCTGTGTGTGTGTCCACGCCTTTAGCATAGCCCAGGCTTCACCCCCCTCCAACATGTGGATAACACCCCATAATGAAATCTCCTCGTTGTTATGGTGATTCCTCAGGCCACCTGCATTCCCCTGCTGTGATAGTTGAGCCAGAGCGTCTGATTGGTCGACATGGGAGGGGGGTTTTAGGGTGTTGGGGGGGCGGTGGGGGCAGTTTTGACAGGTAACACAGGGACTGCAGAAGAACTCCCACTCATCCATCACCCGCTGGCACACACACACACACACACACACACACACACACACACACACACACACTTGTGGCACCATGCAAGCTGAGATGATGACAGCTAATTGAACCCTGGCTGGGCAGACTGCTGATCTGAGAGCAGTATATCTATGAATACTGACAAAGCTAATTGAAACCTGGCTGGGCAGACTGCTGATCTGAGAGCAGTATATCTGTGAATACTGACAAAGGAGAAGCGTGGGGCGGCCATGCTGAGGGTGTCAGTTCAGCCACTATGCCACTGCCTTACGTCCATTAGTGGTATTGCAGTAGAGCACACACACACACACACACACACACACACACACACACACACACACACTAACAGTTAGCATCAGTGCAATATGTGGTTTGTGTGATCTCATTTGATGCAGTAGCCATAAAGTCAATGATACAGGCAAAGATCAGTGAATAGTGACCAAGAGAGCAGCATAATATGTTACAGTCGGAGCAAACGTGAATAATATAAGTGGGAGCATCACGTAACGTCACAGTATGAACTTTTCAGTGATCTTCTGTATCAGCGTGTGAGGGCTCGACTCAGGTCCACCTGATGGGGGATCCCCCTCACCCCTTCCCAAAATAGAAGATGGAATTTAACCCATGTTTGTGCCTCTCGCTCTGCTTCTGCCCTCTCAGATGCAAGTGTATCGCCATATACTCATGTTGACACACCACTGTGATGCGCACACACACACACACACACACACACACACACACACACACACATATCTGTCCTGTGGATAGGTGGCTTCCCGGGCCCCAAAGACTTAACTGGCGTAGATCAGCCTCGTGATTGGTTGATTCATGCTGATGACGTCTTTGAGAGCTTAGGGAGGGGCATTGGGATTCAGCCAGTGAGTGCATTCATGTGTGTGGTCACAGCTCCAGTCAGCAGAGGTCCCCACCTGTGTGCACACACAAACACACACATACATGCACACTTGCACACATACACAAACACACACAGACATGTACAAATGTGCACACATACATGCACAGATACATGCACACACATATACACACCTTCTGCCTAGAGACAGCCTCAGCCAGTCTGCCCACAAGCCGTTTCAAGGATGCAAGTTGTCAAGTATGCAAGGTGTGTTTACTGTGTGTGCGTGTCAAAAGCATTGGATCTCCCTCCGCCTGAACATCTGTCTCTTTTTCTAGTCTGTGTGTGTGTGTGTGTGTGTGTGTGTGTGTGTGTGTGTGTGTGTGTGTGTCTGTCTGTGTGTTTTAATAGAAATTGCACAAATGTAAACGCACACGCACACACAAACACACACACATGAAAAGAATGTCTATGTGCCTAAAAGCAGACACTCTGTAAACACACTCTCATTCATTTCGGCTGTGGTTGCGGATGTGCCGTCATCATCCAGCAAATCACTCCAGTCCCGGAGAGAGAGAGAGAGAGAGAGAGAGAGAGAGAGAGAACGGAGGAAAAGAGATCTTTTATTTTCAGATCTCGACTTCAAAAGTCCTATTGATATGCCAATTGCCTGCAGTGTAGCACGCAAATCATTTATTCGGCATCGCTATCTCTAAGAGTTCTACTGAGGCTATGACAGCAGTGGTTCAGAAGGAAGAAAGAAAAGTGTGTGTGTGTGTGTGTGTGTTTGTGTGTTTATGTGTGTGTGTGCTCCTGGATGAAGCATCGTTCCACCCATACAAATACTGCCGTGAACGCGGACCCCACCAAGAGAGAAACAGAGAGGGAGGAGAGAAGAGAGGATGGAGGGAGGAGAGAGGAGGAGGACAGAGAGAATGGAGGGAGGAGAGAGGAAGAGGACAGAGAGGAAGGAGGGAGGAGAGAGCAGGAAGACAGAGAGGAAATACTGGGAGCTTTCCTGTGACTCACAGTAGACCTCAGACGAGTCTTATTTACTTGTGTGTAGGATTGCCATGTGTGTGTTTATCTGTGTGAGCTACACCAGGGCCTTAGTGTTGTTTTGGTCATGGTCTGACTGTGTGTGTGTGTGTGTGTGTGTGTGTGTGTGCGTGTGTGTGTGTGAGCGTGTGCACATGTGTACATGCCTGTGTGTGTGCGCGCGTGCATGCGCACGTTTGTGATGTGTTTATGGGTGCGCACATGCGTGCTTTTGTGTATGTGTGTGTGCGAGTGAGTGTGTACATGCCTGTGTGTGTGTGTGCATGTGCACATGTGTATACATGCTTGTGTGTGGTGTGTGCCTTGGTGCGCGCATGCGTGCGTGTGTGTGTGCGTGTGTGTGTGTGTGTGTGTGTGTGTGTTCCTTTAAGAGCAGGGAGAGGGGTGAGAGATGGCCAGCAGGATGGAGTGGTCTTGCTAGGGGGGATTTGTGTTGAGCTGTCAGGAATTAGGCTGGCCTTCCTCTGTGCGCATGAATACTTTTTATACTCTAATAAATACTCCCCTCTCCTCCACCAGGACCACACACACACACACACACTCACTCACACTTTCCTATTTCCTCCGTCTCTCTTCTCTTTCTCGCTCTCCTCTCCACACACACTCACACACTCTGTCCTCCACACACACTCACACTCTCCCATTTCTTCTGTCTCCACTCTCTCATCTCTCCTCTCCCTCTCCCTTCCTCCCTCCCACACTCACTCAGTCTCTCTATCTGCACTCTGGCGTTCTCCAGCCAGCCGTCCCCCTCCTCTACGCCGCCCCCCACCTGACCTGCTCTCTGCTCCCACCCACTGACCTGTTTCCTGAGCGCCCACGTGCACGCTCTTTGCTCCCTCCCTCCCTCTCTCCCACTCTTTCATGCACGTGCACACTCTTTCTCTCTCTCCCCACATCTCTCCCTCTCTCTTTCTCTCTCTCTCCCTCCCTGTCTTCCACTCTTTCACGCGCGTGCACGCTCTTTCTCTCTCTCCCCACTTCTCTCCCTCTCTCTCTCTCTCTCTCTCTCTCCACATCTCTCTCTCCTCCCTCTCTTCCACTCTTTCACGCGCGTGCACACTCTTTCTCTCTCCCCACATCTCTCCCTCTCTCTCTCTCTCCACATCTCTCTCTCCCTCCCTCTCTTCCACTCTTTCACGCGCGTGCACGCTCTTTCTCTCTCTCCCCACATCTCCCTCTCTCTCTCTCTCCCCCTCTCTTTCATGCTCACGTGCACGCTCGTTCTTTCTCTCCCCACATCTCTTCCTCTCTCTCTCCCCCTCTCTATCTCTCTTTCTCATGTGCATGTGCATGTTCTGTCCTTCCCTTATCCCCCTCTTTTTCTCTCTCTTTCCCTTTCTCTCGTTTATTCATGTGTTCTCTATCTCTGTAGCACCCCTCCCTCTCCTTTTTTTTAGTGATCTGTTCTTCTCTTCTTCTCTGTCTTGCTCCCCCCTCTCTCTCTCCCTCTTTCTCTTGCTCTCCCTCCCCCCCCCTCTCTCTCTCTCACTATCCCTCTCTCTCTCTCTCTTTGACCTGCTCTCTGGTTCCCTCCCCCTCCCGCTTGAGTGGAAGCTTTGGTAGCTGACCCCAATACTGCCCTCACAGCGCTGTACTCTCTCCCTATGCCATAGTCACTCCAAATCTACACACACACACACACACACACACACACTCTCTCACATCCAGTTGGTCATGTGTGTGCTCCTCTCAGAGTCACACACACACACACACACACACACACACACTCTCTCTCACATCCAGTTGGTCATGTGTGTGCTCCTCTCAGAGTCACACACACACACGCACATACACATACACACACTGACACAGTGGAAGGCACATAGGGTGTGTGTGGAGGACCTTTGTTTTGCAAGGCGTGTTTTGTGTGTCCTTGACCATAGCTCCGCGCAGTTGGGAAGGCGGGAAACAAAAGCCTCAGTCTTCAAGAGCCCCCCCCCCACGTCAGACAAAGACCCCATCAGTGAACACCGAAGCAATCACGCCTGGCGAGTGATTCCATGGACCCCGGGAGAATGATATTGTGCAGGGGGTCAAAGCTGGCCAGTAAGCCAGAGGCCAGCAATGCCCCCAGTAGAGGCCAGTAAGCATCGTTGTAGTATGAAAAGAATTCCTCTGTAGGTGAAAGGAGTGTATTGTAGGTGTGTGTGTGTCTCTGAAGCATGGAAAGACAGGGTCAGTGTTTTTAGTAGTGTGCATGTATAGTATTTAGTGTGGTGTTGAGGACTCCACCACTGAAAGTGCTGTGATTGTGCTGTTGAGTCGTGTTTGGATCCATGTGCGTGTGGAGAGAGGAGAGGTTGTCGCCGTAGTTCTTCTCAGTGATGAGAAATTGTATAAGAGTGTGTGAGAGTGAGTGTGTGTGTGTGTGTGTGCTCTCTTGACTGACAACCCCCCCCCCCCCCCCCCATATCTATCAGTTAGTACTGGCTCTGCTCCAGGCCTGGCTTTGACTGACTCTGACTCAGGCTCTTGCTTGGGCTCGTTTTAATAAACTAATTCACAGACTGCACTCAGCCCTCCCTCTGCACCAAGCCAAGGCTTCCAGTATGCATGAGCTGCTAAATACTGCCCCCTGCTGGTACTCCTACTAAACATACACACACACAGAGCACGCGGTGCATCACATCAGAGAATGTTCACTGAGATTCACTGATGTACTCAAATAATCTTCTTCTTTATAAACCTTTTCTCCCTGTCTAGTATTTCACACTGTGTGTGCTTTTATTTATTTACTTGTTTATTTATTTATTACCAGATGATTAGAGTTGGAGTTTTGGATATTACTATTAAAAAATGATATTTTTTGGATATGTTAATTTGAAATGAAAAATTCCCTATACTAATATGTGTGGACATGTGTGTGTGCATGTCTTCTTGCAGAGGTGTGATATTGTGTGCTTCCTCAGGACTGACATCACTCCGTCCCTCCCTCTCTCTCTCCCCCTTCCTTCGCTCCCTGTAGATGACTCCTCGTCTGAGAGCGGCAGTGGGAACGGCCCCCTGACTGTCACCCCTCCCTCCTCATTAGTGGTGGGTCCGGCCCCCGACAGCCGGGCGAGCTCCACCTCCGCTCTCTGCATCGTCAAGGCAGCCGGCTCCTCGGGCGGAGCCTTCGGGGGCCAGGCGGCGGTGAGCGTGAACGGCAACGGCACATCTGCTCCGCCAGCTCTGGACTTCAGCACCACGTCATCATCAGCGTCCTCGGTGGAGGAGCGCGAGCAGCCTCAGCCGCATCTGCCGCATCAAGGGGTGAACCTGAGCGAGCGCCTGGCCTCCGGCGCCCTGCTGGGGCCCGCCTACCCACTGGACTCCGCCATGGAGGAGCTGCGGCGCAAGTACCCCGCCAAGTACGTCGCCGCGGCCGCCGCAGCTAGCATCCCCCTGCCACTCGCCGCCGACCTGCGCCTCGACAGAGACATCAGGGACTGCGGCAACAAGGTGAATGACTACAAACACACACACATATTGTATGTACACCCACACATGCACACACACTCACACACACTCACACACACACACATGATTGCATTTATTGGACTTCTTTGCAGAAGTGGAGCCACAATTATTTTGATCAATATTGAACAATTAATATTTAACATGATTATTTATTAACTCTGGAAACATGTTGCATTTATTGAACTCTAAATCCTTGGACTTTGACATTTCCCATGCCTTCGAAACTAAAACCAAAAGCCTTAA
>PYXC01001758.1:1417500-1550000 GCA_015244755.2 Tenualosa ilisha
ACTTTGAAAACTCCTTAAAATGATCATTTTACCACCGATGTTTTGCTTTTTGCTGTAAAGCGTGTGTTTGTCATCACACGTCACAGACAACCCAGCTGTTGAGTTGTGAAGCTGGAAAAGAGGTGTCATGCTGAATCTTATAGATGCATGTGTTTGGTTTTTTTTTGTGTGTGTGTGTGTGTTAGGAGGAGCCCATTGCTCTGGACAATAAGCCCAGCGTGCGTGAGCCATCCTCCCTGGCCCATTCGGCCTACACCCTCGCCGCGGCCACCGCCACCACTTTTCCCCAGGATCAGCTCTACATCAACGGAGGCCTCAACTACAGTTACCGTGGCTACAGCGGACTGGGCACCAGCATGCCCCAGCCCGTTTCCCTGACGACTGCCGCGACTCAGAGCAACGGTGAGTGGTGGGGGGATGTCAGTTGAGTGACAGGATCATAACGTGTGTGTGGGTGGGTGGATGTTCGTGTGTGTGTGTGTGTGTGTGTGTGTGTGTGTGTGTGTATGGAGCAGTGCCTGCTGATTGAGAAGATCATAACTGGCCCTTATTACAGCCGTAATGAAGAGTCAGCACTAACACACAACAGAGAGAATGAGACGGCTTGACATCCCTTTAACACAGTGCACGTGTGTGTGTGTGTGTGTGTGTGTGTGTGTGTGTGTGTGTGTGTGTTTACAGTATGTGTATTAGTGTATGTGTTCGTGTGTGTGTGGGGTGGGTGGGTTTGTGTGTGTGTGTTTACAGTACGTGTATTAGAGTGTGTGTGTGTGTGTGTGTGTGTGTAGGTGGATGGCTGTTTGTGTTTGTGTTGTGTGTGTGTGTGCGTGTGCGCCATACAATTATATTACACCCACACTTCACATATTCTGCTAATCCAGAATTGCAGCACAAAATTGCTAGGAGAAAATTATTGTATAGAAGAAAAAAAAAGATTTTCATTATTTAAGTGCATTACAACCATGTTGGGGGGGGGGGGGGGGGGTCACTGGAGGTTTCTTTTTGGCACATACTCCCTTGCGCCCGTAACATGTATTCACAGCCTCCAAATGAACTGGTGAAAAATGAGCTTTAGTGTAGCTCCATTTACCTGGTGGTGGTGTGCAGTGCATGAGAAGCAGTGTGCATGTAATTTAGAGTTTTTTAATGTAATTCTCTAGCTTGCATTGTTAGAGGGGCTTTGGCACAAACCTTTGTCTCACAGTCGAAGCCCCCTAACCTGTTCTGTCTATTGACTGTTTGTATGTCTGTTTCTCCCCCAGTCTCTCATGTCATCCCCTGCACAGGCTGTGTTACAGCTTTTGTAATTATTATTATTGTTATTGTTGTTGTGTTATTAACAACAACAACAACAATTATTATTATTATTATTATTGTTTTGTTATTAACACAATTATTGTTGTGTTATTAACAACAACAACAGCAACAACAATAATAATAATAGTAATCTTTGAAATCTTTGTCTTTGAAAATGAATGGTAACTCCTTGGCACGCATCTGTGTTTTTGTCGCCTGTGTGACCAAGGGGTAATCAGTCCAGCATAACAGCGAGCTGTACAATGGGTTTAAAACTAGCGTTTTGTGTCACCGCAATGACAGAGCCCACGCACTGCCATTTTATTTCAGTTTGGTTGAAATCGCCAAAGACAAAAGTTCTCAAAACACATCCAATTGACATGATTGTGCTACCCTCTCTACCCTAGAAATCATTTTACTCCGGATTATTCCTTAATCGTAGTTAGCATTGTTTTTAACATTATTCCAGGAGCATTAGCAGGAGCTCATGTCCCACTGTGATGAGGGCATGTTATACATCCCTGTTATAAGGCCATATGTATTGTCTAGAATAAACTTGTCTCTTGTGTTATAAGGCCATATGTATTGTCTAGAATAAACTTGTCTTTTGTGTTATAAGGCCATATGTATTGTCTGCCTTAGAATAAACTTGTGTCTTGTCTTATAAGGCCGTATGTATTTTGGTGTCTCCAGGTCCCACTGATCTCAGCATGAAGTCGCTGGTGTCCAGCTCGTCCTCTTCGTCCAGCTCCAACAGCCACGCCCATAGTCACGGGCGCAATGGCAGCAGCGGCGGGGCTGGGGGCGGAGCCTCGGCTCAGCTCAGCCCCACCGAGATCACGGCCGTGCGGCAACTGATCGCCGGCTACCGCGAGTCTGCCGCCTTCCTGCTGCGTTCCGCCGATGAGCTGGAGAACCTCATCCTGCAGCAGAACTGAGCCGAGG
Organism: Tenualosa ilisha; assembly: GCA_015244755.2. Lineage (NCBI taxonomy): Eukaryota > Metazoa > Chordata > Actinopteri > Clupeiformes > Clupeidae > Tenualosa > Tenualosa ilisha. Next base: position 1,419,742 of record PYXC01001758.1, read on the forward strand.
ACTGCTGAGCGCCCACACACTCATCCAATCCGTCCCCCCCTCTTTCTCGCTCACTTGCTCTCTTTCCTACCTTCGCTCTCTTCTCTCGCTCTCCATGACGCCCCCGCAGTTCCCTCTCCAGCTCTGACTCGGAGCCTGGCCCTCCTCAACCCTAATCCTCTACAGCCCCCTCTCTTCCTTCCTCTCCTTCCCCCATCCCCCTCTCTCTCTTTCTCCCTCCCCTCCTCCTCCTCTCCACATCAACACCTTAATGCACCTCAGCCCCAGAATGGACTGCTGCCATATAGCAAAGCAAAGACATAACAAAAGTGAGAGAATCAACCTCAGCCTGTGAATTACGGCCAGAGAAAGAGGGAGAGAACGAGGGTCTCTGAAAAAGAAGAAGGAAAAAGAGAGAAAGACACAGCCCTCTGCCCCTCCCCCCACCTGTTCTTCTGCGCACCCCTGTGGGTGAGTTGATGTGGGCGCTGAAGCAGGATGGTACACACACACACACACGACACGACACAACACGACATGACGCCAGTGAGATTCACAGGACGCCTCTCTCTCCTCATCCCCCCCCCCCCCACCCCCCTCCTCAAGGGAGAGGGACAGGGAGAGCGAGAGAGAGACCCCTCTTACAAGAAACTCCACGCATTCTCAACCTAAAGACTTTGTTTAATGAATCTAACTGGAAAGTATAAATCATTTTCTTGTTCGATGTTTCCTTTTTCTTTTGTTTGTTTTTCTTATTTTCATGTGCGTGTGTGTGTGTGCGTGTGTGTGTGCGTGCGTGCGTGCGTGCGTGTGTGTCTGAGAAATGAAAGGAGAGAGTGAAAGACTTAACAGTCCTGCTGTACATAAATGCTCTCGGTGTTCTAAAGCACTTTTTCCCTAATTCTCCAAACCTCGCTGTGTCCCTCCCAGCTTTTGCCCCTGTGGAGGGTTGTTTATCTTATGCATAAGGAGATGCCATTGCTACCACCCTGACCTCAAAACACCCCCAACCCCACCCCACCCCACCCTACCCCACCCCACCCCAGCCACCCTTGAAAAAGAAGAAATACCTCAGATCTGCCGGGTCTTCTGTGTTCTTGAATCCTGACCGACTGACTTCTGTCCCCGGAGCTTCTTGGCGAGCTTCAGGTGGAGGTGACGGGCGAGAGACTCAAGCGAAGGGTTTGGTCCAACAAACAGCATTTATGTTGTTGTTTATCTGTAAATATTGGCAGCGTTTATTTTTTTTTCTTCTTCTTTTTACTTTCCTTTTTCTTAAAGCTGAAGTGACTTGACTACCAATGGAAAGTTTGTGATGTTCCTACCCCTTCGTCTTCATCGCCACGGTAACCTAATTTTGTCCCACCGTCCACCCGGACTTCCTGAAACTCTCACCCTGGCCCATCGCTGCCCCTCTGCCACCACCATCCCAAAGACTTGTGTTGTCTGTGGGACTCGGGGAAACATTTTTCTGTGTTGAGGGGCCAATTGCACTTGCCATAGCGGGCCCAGCACAGCATATGGTACTCCACAGGAGCGGATGGGTCGGCCCGAACCGCCCCGTCACCTCGGATGCCAAATCTCTGCGTCCTCAGCGGGGCGCACACACACACCACACACACCTCAACGCATCCTCTCCTGGGCTTGGGCTCATTGCTTCTCGCTTTTGGTCCCCCCACCCCCCCCCCCCTCCTGTTGTCACACAAACCTCATTCTTTGCCTCCCCCTCCTCTCCTCGGGTCTGAGGGGGTTGGTGGACAGAGTCATCCGTCTCTAGTCTTCATATCTGTTGACTCATATTTGTTGTCTTTTTCCTTCTGTAAAACAAACAAACACAAAATGGCCATTAATCCATGCTGCTGCTATGGACTGGAATCTAATTTGCCACAGACCTGAAACCTCAAGTAGTCAGGACCGCCAGCCTGCTGCACAACCAGACCACCTCAAGACCAAATCCATGAAGAGGTAGACATGGGGAGGACAACTCATCAAGCTGGACAAGGCAGAGAAAACACAGAGAGGCTGATGATGAGAGACTTGAAAGGAAAAAAAAGAAAGAAACTAACTCTGACTACTTTAAACAAAAAAAAAGACAAAAAACTGCCATCTACTGATTTTTTTTTTTTTAAACTGGTGTTTATTTCTGTGAAATTTCTGTTTTTTAGTGGCTTGTAATGTGAGTTAGCATCCTTCTGTTGGCTTCATGGAGCTGCTTGCTTTTCTCTCTGTCTGTCTGTCTCTCTCTGGCACTTATCTGTATTGCTTTGCTGTGAGAGAATATTGTGACACTTTGAAGTGAGCTCAGCACCTAAGGTTCACACGTAACCCCCTCGCCCCTCTGTCCCCAACCCCTCCCCTAGAGTCCACCGTGGGTCAGAGCGACTCTTCTTCTGGACCCAACACCTCAGCCTTCAGGAAGGCTTCTCTTTGACCTACAGCGAATGAAATGCAAACTGTTTGATTTTGTCCTTTTTTTCACCTTTTCGTTTCATTAATCTAGTTTTCCCTTTTTTGTTGTTCTTCTTCTTTTTCTTCTTCACAGTGGCAGTCGGGCTTGTAGGGGTTCGCTGTCACGTCACTGTAATTTGCTCCCTTTTGCACAGTAAAACAATGCAACAGAGTAGCCCAGCGCCAGGCATCTGCGGGAGGGGCGGGGGGGTGTATATGACTAGTTAGTTTCAATGTCAGTGTGGAGTGATGGAGAATTCTCCATCTCGTGCTTACAGTCACACACACACACACACACGCATTTTGGCAGGGCCCTGCTGCGAGGGGAACGTAGAACCTTGAACGTGTTACGGAAGTGCAGTTGATAATCAAAGGGTTCCTGTGTGCCAGCAGCACTGGGGTTAACTGTGGCTTGGTGAGTGGTGAAGTGGGTGTGATCACACTTACCTTCTGCCATCACCACACGCAGGGGTGTGTGTGGGCTATAGTGTCCTGACAATTCGCATATGAGTGTGACTGGACGTGTGATAGTTGGTGCGGCCCCTGAAGGTGCCCAAGGCTCTGTGGCACAGCACGAGCGCCTGCTATATGCCCTGGCACTGTAAGCCCTGTGCTATAGAGTAAAAAAACACCCTGACCCTCCCCAGCCCCCCCCCCCCCCTGCTTTTTGCGTAGTCCTCCCTACTTATCTGTGTGTGATTTCTCAGCCTGCAGCAAGACATTTTGAAGAATTGTGAAGAGATAAATGTAATATATTTTATTTATAAAAAAGTGGTATAATGGTTAAATGTACACAGTTGAAATGTGTGGGAGCTGTCCGTCTCTTCTAAAATGCTGTTGGTGGAAAAAAAAAAATCAGAGGAGAATGAAGAAAATATGCAAAAATGACCAGTCCGAGGCTACACCTCACTGTGTTCACCCTCTCTTTCCCTCCCTCTCTCCCACTGTCTCTCTCCCTCTCTCTCTTTCCCTCTTGTTCTCCCTCTCTCTTGTCTTTGTCATCGTCCCCTTGTCAGTGTGACTAGAGAAAGAAAGAGACCACCAAATCCTCTCTCTTCTCTCCTCTGTTTTTTGATTGTGTCTCTCGTTCCCTTGTGGCGGTTCCATCCCTAGCTCCGTTTCAGCACTGTCCCCGTCTCCCTTGGGCCACTCTTTCAACGGCTGCGTGCTGCAGTGCACCGTGGGAAAAGAATAGCGGATAGCCAGGCATAGTGGGATGGAGAGGGGAGAAAAAAAAAGAGATTGATTTTTATACTCCATTCTGCCGTCGTCGTGACACCCACGGAAGGCCAGTCCCTGGTGGTGTGCGACAGGCTTGGCATTCCTACCGTGCAGAAGAGACTTCAGAGATCTTCCCCTGCCCATGCATTCTGGATTCCATCCTGCTGAGCCCCGTAGTATTCATGAACTCTAGATTAACATATACCCACCCACTCACACTCACACTCACACACACACACACTGAATTTCCAATTCTCTCTGTCCTAGTCCCACAATGTTCTTACATAGAAATATATTATATACACCCTCTCTCACACACACACACACACACTCTCATACAAAATGCAGGCTCTCAGTGTCACTTGACAGACAGTCTGTCTCTCTCTATCTCCCACTTTCCTTAATACACTCATACACTCGTATTCAAAGATTCACATGGATTCAGGCTCTCGCCATCCCATCTCTCTCTGTCTCAAGCCTGCCCTTGTGATGTCAGTTATGTTGAGTGATGGATTAGACTGGGGGTAAGACAAGAGTAGTGGTTTTGGATGCTGCCTCCTCTTTGTCCGCTGCTTTAGGTAAGCTTTGATGGATGGACCCCCCCCAGCCCGAACCACTTGCCCCACTCCCACCCACTCTATCCCCACCCTGCTCCTACACCCATGAAGGAAATGACATTGTCAAGCTCTGCTGCTGTTGAATCTCTCTAACCTCACTTGCCACTAAGCTCTGCTACAGTTTAACAGGGAAGGAATTAAAAAAAAAAAAGTCAGATAAAAGTTGTTTGTTTTGAGGGGCAAAAGAAAGACAGGGGAATGACAGTTTAAAAACTGAAAAATTAAAAAAAACAAAAACAAAAATCATCAGAGAGGAGGTGAATAGTGGCAAGATTATTTAGTGAAGAGGCTCGTGCTAAATACTCCACTCAAAACTACCCCGCACATCCTTTCCTATTCCTACCTGTCGCCAGTACACCAGTTTTGTTCGTTTTCATGGACAGCTACTTTAAGAAAACATACTGTTCAAAAATGAACATTGAAAAAAAATCTAGGCAGAAGACAATCTTGGAAAGGTGTTTCTTCACTGTTTGATTTCCACCCCTCTTCCTGTGAGCAGCTATAGTATACAGTGTGGCTCGGAGACCACAGAGTATTTTAGCCATAATCAGAGCATTCTTACTCAGATCGATTCCTGACTCTTCAGGACCTCTGAAGGACTACTAGTTGGCCCCACTGTCGACACCTTTTTAAACCTGATTTCTATTTTTTATTAGTGTAACAGTTGTTATTATTACGATTATTATTATTTTATAAATACTTTTTTTGTATTGCAAGTAAGTGGTCTTTTCAGAGAAATTTTGTATATTATCAACATCACAAGTGACGTTACTCTGTATTGCCTATATACATTCCAAACCAGGATGTCAAAACACTCAGCACTCAGCCTCAACAGCGTCAAAGCCTACAGCATATCACTGGACAGTCCCCTCCAAGCACACAAGACATATCCAGAAAAACTTCAACTTCATCAAATTGTTGACCTGACTATTGTGACTATTGTGAGATGGTAAAAGTACTGGGAGATTTTCATTTGAACCCAGCATCAAAAAGCAGGGTGTCACACATCTCACAATAATCGCAACGAATCTATTAAAGATGGTTAGTTAGGCAGTGCTCCCTCTGGAGGTGTGTGAGGGAAGTTCGACCAGTGTATCCTCACCCAGACTGCTGTGTGCTTGCTGTAAAGGTGTGGAAATTCACCAGGGAGTCATGGGACTTATCTAATCTTCTGAGCCCTGATCAGGGCAGGGTCAACAAACACACTCTTACACACACACACACACACACACACACACACACACACACAAAGGGACTGCTCATCCAGACATTTCAGGACGTGCATGTGGGAATGACGCTTGATGGGACTTGAGGCTGGTGATCACACACTCTTAATGGTCTGCTTTGGTCAGATGTGTAGCTCAGCAAAAAAACAAAACTAAAAAAGATAAACAGAAAAAAACATACACAACGGAGAAAGAAATGTATCTTTTTATTTTTCTATCAAGGGCAGTGTATAGCTAAAGTCCAGTCGCAAAATGATTTTCCGACCATTGTCTGTTGTCTTCTCGTCATTTGATGGTATTGTGGATTACTTTGTTTTTACTGTTTCCTTTTTGTTTTCCTACCCAGTTTTACCTTACCACTCCAGAAAACAACAGTCTGGGCTCTGTTTTGGACTTTGGATCGAACACCAATGTGAAAAGAGAAAAAAAAAAACCCTGTAACTCCCCTTCTTCATTTTGGACTCAGTGGAAGTGTGATGTTTACATGTACAGACTTTTGAAATTCTCTCTTCTTTTATCAGGTTTGTTTTGATTTGATTTGTTTCGTTCGTCACATAGCCTACAACTCCTTTTCCTCCTCGATGACCCCCCAGTCTTGTTCAATTAAATCTGATTCTGTGTTCATTGAAGGGAAATGGGATTAGCAGTGGCTAAAACCTGGTTCATAGACACCACTGTGGGAGGAGGACTTGAGCAGATCAGGGTTGAGCCACCGTATGTCCTTGCCTTGTTGACACGCTCCTGCCTCAGTAAACACATAGCCTGGATGTCACGGCCTTGAACTTGCCAGGCATCTACCACTCGCCAATACACTTAAGTCTGCTACTCAAATAATGTATAAGCCATTAACACACCCTCAGACAGGGTTCCTAGTGAGATACAAATAATCCATGTTGTTATATGGCAGACTATAAAAACCTCAGGAAAATGAGAACATTTTTTAGTGTATAAATGTCTTATTGAAGGCCCATTTCCCTCTTTGATACCATTTTAAATTATATTAAATAATTATTCTTTTGTTATATTTATTGTGTTAACGGTGAATATTTTTTTCCAGTACATGTGGCTGAATACTTAAATTCTTTAGAAAAAAAAGTGTTGATAAATATATATGTGAAAGAACTTAAAAAGATAAAAAAGATTGAGAAAAAAAAGATGGAAAAATCCATTTCTGTTTGTTTCAATGCAGAACAGCATGGGCGGCTCTTTGACCTGACATATCAATTTGATTACTGAAGAATCCAATGAGTTGAAATTAAGCTTTCTTCATTGTGATGTCACGGCTTAGGTAAAAATGTTTCATTACATCAAATTGTGACTTCTTTTTTTTTCTCCCAGGCTGTACCTCACAAAGCTAAATATACTAATAAAAACTGTGTGCTATATATCAAACAGATCTCTGTGTACTCTGCCTTTGCTTGTCAGTAAAGTGGAGCTCTTTCTCACAGGTTTTCTCACATTACAGTCATGATTTTCTAGCCTGATTCATCAAACGCTTTCACATTGTTTCACCTTGTGCAAAGCGTCTGAGACCTATCCATTGGGATACATTTGCTTCCCAGTGGGTAGATGCTTTCTGCTTCAACCACACGCTACTGCTTGGTTGTTACAAACAGTAGTTATGCACTGGAACGCACCATTTGAGTTCTACATCATCGCTCTCAGCCCTCCCTCTGTTCGCTGATTGGTCTGCGTAGCTCAGAGCCGGGAAACCTTAGCCTTCGGACAGATCCCTGACGCATTATAAGGGCTAAATGAGGAATTGAGCAGAAGCGCTAGGCGCTACTATCCTGCTAGTGATGTTCAGCAAACAACACTGGAAGCAAAAGCAGACATTAGCCTCTATTAGGCTACATTACAGGCCTACAGAATGAATGAAAGTGGACACACTGGTACATTGTGTCCAGTCAAAATTTACCTTGGACTTTCTATGAGACTTATTAATTTACATGTGAGTTTTTTTCTGTGTTTTAAATGTTAAATGGATGAACCGCACCCTGACGCACAAGCAAAGATGGACAGTATTTGAGTTAATTGTATGTAAAATATGCATTTCATTACAAAACACATATTTTGCTATTTATATTTTGTTAGAAAAAAATAGGATGTAGTTTGTAACTAAATATTTTAAGCACTAGTATTTATGTATTTGGATCACATGAAATACATTTTCATAAATAAGACATTCTTATACCCTGGTTTACACTGTAAAATGGTGTTATTGTCCTTAGTGTTATTAGTTTGGTGTTTCTCACAGTGGTCAATCATCTCATCTCAATCGTTCTCAATCATCTCACAGTATGTATTTGTATTGTATTTATATCCAAAATGTAGTCAGCAGATGTATTTATACCCAGTTATGTAGGCAGCAATGACAAATCCCTTAGTGGGTTCAGGTAGTAGAAATGGTGGATGTGGATGATGGAGACTGTGGAGTCATAAAGTGGGCACCTTCCTTTGTGTCATTGAATTAGGCCTGTGATCTCCAGAAGGCTTAACAGTTGAGTCTGACATCGTGGACACCCAATCATACTTCAAATACATACACACATCGGGGTAAATCCAGAGAAGTGACTGTACACTGCACTACCAGTTACACCATGGTACATCACAGGTTATTTGGGGTAAGAGAAGCTCATCAGGTACTCATCAGGCTCACTGACCTCCTGGTGTACTGTAGGTACTTGGGTTAGAGGAAATATGAAATGAACTAAAGGTCCAAGGGTAAGGGGTTCCTCAAGATTATAACTAAGGGGGGAGGACAGTTGGCTATGGCATCAGTGCCATAAACCTGGGTGCCCGGATTAGATTCTGATCCAAGGTAACATTCTGACCCTTTCTCATCTCTCCCTGACTCACTCATGTCCTGACACTCTACTGTACTGTTTAATTAAAGGCAAAAAATCCCAACATTGGACGTTTAAAACTTGCTGTTGTAGAAAAAAACTGCTTGCTGTAAATGTTCTATTAGATGAGCCAAGAGCTACCGAATGAGACTAAAATATAAGCAATCAGAGAAATCTGTTCCATATACTATATTCACGAAATGTTCTGTATCTTCAAATTACAAGTTACTTGTAGTTGAATTAAATATATTTCTCAGACCAGTAATTTTATATTGTATTTTGTTGCAATTGTTGTATTTGAGCATGTATTTGTAATTTGTAACCAAATACTTTCTGATGTATTTGTGCTTATCTGTGCGCACAGGTGCAGTGTAGGTGGGAGACGCAGAGAGGGAAAGGCGCGCCAAAGGCATTCGGCAGCTGATATGGTACAATGCTACACAACATCCTCTGTAACCAGTCCTAGGAATGATGGTTGCAGTGGTTAGTGATAGAGCAGGTTATCCCCGGGAGTCCTTGCCTATGTCTTTAAGGATGACGTTCACCGCACAAACCACGGGCAGGCTCAATGAAATTTATTTCTCAGCTCTGCCTCTCGAAATTACACTCCTCTAAACAACATGCCGTTTCCGCATTCCCACGACGCGCGTAGTTCTATGAATGTGATCCATCCAAACACAGAACCGGTTCCACCTGATCCTCTACTGCTGTGAAGTGCACTGCGAAAATACGAAGAAGGGGATTACAGAAGTGCTGTGTAGCGGCATTCAGCGATCTGAGGAGATACTGTGAAAGATCCCTTCGGATTCATTTTTACTTTTAACGTCGTGTCCAACCCACGCATACTCTGGATACCCCTACCATTGCCGCGAGAGTCCGAGGAATCGGCTTGGGATGGAGGACTGTTGTCGCACTTGTATGCCATGTTGTAGTAGATTATGGAACTGGATATGGCCCGAATTTCATTATCCGAACATCACAAGACCAGCAGAAATCCGAACAGTCTCAGGTGATATCAGCGTTCCGGCGCCCAAGAAAAAGCCAACGCAGCTTTATGCGGCTTTGTTTGATTTCGAAGCCAGGAGTGAGGAGGAGCTCACCGTGAAAGAAGGTGACAAACTGTCGGTCATCGAAAAGCGGGGTGATTATGTGCTTGCCAAAAAACTTACCGGCACGCTGGAGTCAGGATTATTACCGGCGAACTATATAGCTCTGGTTCAAGATGAATTTGCAAAATACAAGTGAGTAGCAATGTACATAGGCCTATTGTGCTAAGAGACTGCCTTTATATGTTAACAGTCAGCTAGTGGATCCCAATTAAATATTTTACCCTTTGATTTCATTTAGGAAATTTACATGTGTACTAGCCCTGATTTAAAATGAAACAAATAAAAACAAGTTAGTGATTAAAACTTAACTGACCAAAATGACAATTCCTATTATGTAAGCTTACTCACTAATAAGTAACTAAGCTTGCTTATCAATAGCCTAACTCGCTGCACCAAAGTTCTTTCCCGTTGCGCGAACAGACCGGCATTATGGATGGAAGAGGGAGTATGGTGCTACAAAGGATTCAAATCCTGTTCAATATGTGTCCTATAGGCTAGTCTGGCGTCTGTTTCCTAAAAGCAGTTAGCAACTAAGTTGGTTGGCAATGGATAATTGCACTGCAACCAACAAAGTTGCCTACTTGGTTAGCAAGTATCTGGGAAACGGACCCCTGAAGAGTATGCGCTAATACGTCAAGTGGTTCAGAACACACCAGCCCAAATTTAACCGCCAGGATTGTTTGTTTGGTACACTATATTTGTGTAATATCGTATACTGCTGTAGAGAGAATGTGCCTGGATTGTCTAGGTACCTGTCCATGAATTGTTCATTCAACTAACAGTAGACTATAAACTATTGTGTTGCACTACAAAAGAGTGTTGGGATTATGTTCCCATCATTTCCAAATTGTTCTGTTGTCTGAAAGAACAGTCTCAGATGGCCCTTGCAAGGTGTAAGCAGAGAGCTATTCATGGGCTCAACCAGGTCTGGGTGAGAGTTTGTGTGGGTTGAGAGCCTTACCTACCTGCATCTTGCAGAGTTTCACTGAAACCTGAGCGTCATGGATTCGTGCAAAAAAACCGGGTGTGAGCGTGTCTTAAGCCCCGCCCGTGTTTACTCTCTACACAGATGATGCCTGGCCGTGTTGAGCCCCATTTCCAAATATTTTCCATGACCAATGCCCATCCAGCCGCAAGGCAGGTCTGCTTTTAAAGGGAGTCTAAAAACAATGCATGCTTTGAACCCTGTCACTGGAAGCCACATTTGCACAACAAAGCTGAATTTTCACAGAAGCCTTCGGAGCGAGGATGTCTATTTGTGAAAGAAAAGGGTTCAGGGAGATGCTTTCAGAGTTTGCTGCTAAAAGAGCTTCCAAAAAAAACAACTGTTTTGCTGTCATCAAACCTGCCCTGCGTATAGAGGCTGAACAGGCCGGCTCTTTTAGAGCCTCAACCAGCAGTGCGTTACCTGGAAACTTGGTTGTGCAATGGCCACTGTAGTAGCCTGCTTATGATTTTAACACCTTCTGTTGTTATCTCTGGTTTCACAACAATGCACTGAGGTAACACACCCTATGAACTCTGTCATCCTGTACTTATAACCTCCATGGCCTATGATGAAGAGAGGTGTGTATAATGCTTACATTATATCATCTTAGTTAAATATCATGGTATGTTGTTATCAGCTCAGACACCTCCAGTAGAGGCAGTAAGTTAATCACAGAATCTGCAGCTGACATTTTAAGCATTAAGTTCAGAGAGACTCACAACCTTGTCAGTGAATTAATTCAGATGAGCAAATGAGCTTTTTATTGGATTGTGGATCCTAGTTCAGTAACACTATTCTCTATAAGCTAATGGCATTTGCTGCCTTTATGTGTGTATGCGTGTGTGTCTATACTAGAGTATTTGTGTGTGTGTGTGTGTGTGTGTACTAGACAGAGTTTGTGCGTGCGTGTGTGTGTGTGTGTGTGTGTGCAGGACAGAGTGTGTGTGTGTGTGTGTGTTTATCCCTAAGGCTTCTCTTGTCTATTTCTGCATGTGTGTTGGTGTGAAGATGGTACTATGGGAACATTAACCGACAGAAGGCTGAGAAGCTTCTTCTGGCGACACAGAACAAGAACGGCTCTTTCCTGGTACGCATCAGTGAGAGCCACAGTGACGAGTACACCATCTCAGGTGAGCACTCCTCTTTTAGTCGCAGAGTCGCAGATCCATCAGTCAGTCACCTGGGCCCCAATATTGCGGGCTCAAGCGTAACCGAGGTCAGCTCCGGGCCGAGCGCACTAGCTAGTAGAGCAAAAAGCCCAAGCTGCTAGACAGCTGATCAGCTGGGAGGGATGTTTAAGGTTCCACACACACACACACACACACTCACACAGCTGGCCTGGCCTTGCTGCATCCATGACACTGATCAGCTGGAGCGAAGTTTAAGGTTCCACACACACACACACACACACACACACATACACAGCTGGGCTTGCTGGCATCCATGCACTGATCAGCTGGAGCGAAGTTTAAGGTTCCTCACACACACACACACACACAGCTGGCCTTGCTGGCATCCATGGCACTGATCAGCTGGGAGCGAAGTTTAAGGTTCCACACAGACACACACACACACACACACACATACACAGCTGGGCTTGCTGGCATCCATGACACTGATCAGCTGGGAGGGAAGTTTAAGGTTCCACACAGACACACACACACACATACACATACACAGCTAACCTTGCTGGCATCCATGACACTGATCAGCTGGGAGGGAAGTTTAGGGTTCCACACACACACACACACAGCTGGCCTTGCTGGCATCCATAACACTGTAGTCAGTTGCACAACAGCACCCCATCCTTGCTTTCTTTAAGCTGTCAGTGCTTCTCTATCCTGCTCCCCCTCTTGGGTGTCGTACCGAGACTGGGACAGACATCAGAGATGTTAATTGAAGGAGGCCCCACTGGAACTGACTATCCCACTGTCTCCTCTGCCTCTCAGCACTCAGGATGCTGTGTCTGCTCTTGCTTCATTTTCACAGTTTAGCACATTTCACACACACTTCCCTTCTTACTGAAACATAAACTCTGTCTGAATGATGTCACTGTCTCCTCTAGAAGATCTCTGATAGCATTCACACCAAAGTGATCCCCACCAGAGTTCTAGGAAACCCCATCCCAGGCCCCCCGCTTTCTAGCGGATTTGGGTTAACACCCGACTAACACATATTCTGCCTGAATAGTAGGCTACTGTTATGTAGAACATCATCATTTCTTGCTGTCTTAGTCATAGATACAGACACATATTGTTTAGAACATCAGCAGTTATTGTTCTCTTCGTGACACCATTTGTTAGAGCCTACTCTGCCTGAATGGTACTGTGTTCTTTAGAACATCAGCACTTCTTGTTCTCTCAGTGACACATTCTGCTTTAGTGGTACTGTGTTCTTTAGAACATCATCAGCACTTCATGTTCTCTAATTGACACATTCTGCTTTAGTGGTACTGTGTTCTTTACAACCTCATCAGCATTTCTTCTTGTCTTAGTGACACATTCTATTTTAATGGAACTGCATTCTTTAGAACACCAGTGTTTCTTGTTCTCTTAGTGACACACACTCTGCTTTAGTGGGACTGTGTTCTTTAAAACATCATCAGCATTCTTTGGCCATGTGTCTATCTGTCTGTCAGTCATCTTTCCATCCTTGCATCTCTTTTCTGTCTTATTGCAGAGCCCACTTCTCCTCCTCAAAGCCTTTTTCTCCTCCTCTCTCTCCTCACTGTCCTCCTCTTTGATCCGAGCGCCTCTCTTCTGCTCGGAACCTCCCATCTCCGCTCTCCACAGTGCTTATTCCACTACCCCACATCGCTGCTTTCCCCGCTCCCTCTCGTTCGCAAATGTAGGTCACCAGGACCTCCGTTTCCCAGCCACACTATTCTGACACGATTACGCCGCCCGGTTTATTACTGCCGTGAGGAGACACAATATTCTTAGAGACCAAGCCCAGCCGCTGGGCGCTTCTCTGTTAAATGCCACCTCAGAATGCAGTATGAATGTATTTGCCATTAGCATTCATAAACCAGTGAATTATTGTGTATAATAAAATATGACAGAAGGATGTTAGAAGAAGAGCAATAGGTGTATTGCTGCAGCCCCATGTGCTTACACAGCACGCAGTAGGTGTGTTCCTCCACTAGAGGGCGCTTGGGGGGGCAGCTCATTAGACTGGGGAAGGCTTCTGGCCAAGGCCATCCTGAACCAGCTTTGATGTGGTAAGGACATCAATAAATATACACCTCACTTCATAAGTCATATCAGTCAACACACACACACACATTTACAGACACACACACACACACACACAGATAAACATATAAACATGACTCATTTTATGTTTATGTCCCCCAACAGCTAGAAATGAAGGCCAAGTCTATCATTTTCGCATTCGGCGGTCAGCGATTGGCGCCTACTATGTGTCAGACAAGATCTCCTTCGCCACGCTGGATGAGCTCATCCGTTACTACCAGAGCAACAGCAAGAGCCTGGGCTGCCCCCTGGACCAACCGTGTGTTCAGCAGGTACAGCCGCCCACAAACACCACTGGTCCCACCTGTATGGAAGCATCACTCCTGTGAGGTGACCTGTATAGCTCCCATACATGTGTGAAGACTTAAATGTAATGATTCAGTTGTGTAGGTTTGCATAGGCGATGTGTTTCTGTTTTATTCGGGGGTCTGAGCGGCCATGTTAGGGCAGAGCCATGGCTGTAGCTGCTGTGCCCCTCTCCATGTTTTGTTTGTTTGTTTGTTTGTTTTTGTTTTTTTACTGATTGGCTTTGTGTTTGTTGGCTCAAGGCCTCATCGTGACTCCAGACTCTTCTCTCTTCCTTTTCAGGGGAGACGCTAACAGTCACTGAGGCAGTGGACTGAGTGTTCCTCACACACACACACACACACACACACACACACACATACACACACATACACACACAGTTCACCTTTAGTTTCATCATTCGGTTTCATTATCACTTACTGTTGCATAAATTATGCAACTGATTGTGTTTCGAACCTAATCAATTCTAGCATTTCACATCCTGGATGATTTTGTCCTCATAGCGTTTCAAGTGTTTCACGACAACTAACAACTAACACTCTTTAGATTTGTCAGAAAACTGTGATTTGTAGTAGGCACTTATATATGACACTTATATATTTATTGAAATTAATTGCTGACAATGATTTTGTATGACGCTACACAAGAGTTTTCCAATCAAGTCCAATCATTTCCGTATTAGTGTTCTATAGATGCATCGTCTTTGAAACATACACATTTGTATAATATACACACTCTTCCTAAAATGTGAATGCACATGGCACATTGCTATGCATATTGCTGTACTACATAGATGTTACTCTGTTTTGCACTTTTTAATATGATGGATTCATTTCACAACCCCAATGACAACCTCGTCAAAATATGTCTAAAATATTTCTTATCACAATTATTTTTGTTATTACTTGTTATTATTTTTTAGACCAAGCTGTTTCATTTTTTTGTAGAAATATTCAACAGTTTTTGAATAAATTTGCAGATGTTTTCTCAGTATTCTATCGCCCCTTGTTTGGCACTGTCGTCTACATAGACACACGGGCTCTCTAAGCGATACCTCCTCTCTGCAGGTCCATATGATCACCTACCCGTGATTTCTTTGCTAAAGGGTTCATTCATATCGCCTGTGAATGAAACTAGCATCTACCTTTGCTGACATTGTTAATATTGCCCTCAGCCCTCCCCCCATTAGTGTGTACATAACAGCTCACACCTGCAGAACAGATAACAGCATAACGTAAGAGTTCTATCTGTCACCTTGTACTGACCTTCACTCAAGGTGTACTTAGAATGTCTGGAGTGACTGGACTGTACATGCGCAGATCTGCATGTGTGTTGATGCCACGCTATAATGAATGGCAAGTCTAAACATGGCACCAACAGGTAAAGAGTGCACTTCCTGAGAACGAGTGATCCTAGGGGTAGCTCTGAGCTCACATGCTACAGCTTCTAACCCTGTGTGTGTGTGTGTTTGTGTGTGTGTGTGTGTATAGCGGGAGCTGTTCGACATGGAACCCTGGGAGCGGCCTCGGGAGGAGTTCAAGCTGCAGAGGAAGCTGGGGGAGGGGCACTTCGGAGAGGTGTGGGAGGCAACGTGGACCAACAAGCACCAGAAGGTGGCCATCAAGATGCTCAAACAAGGTGAGTGCAGGAGTGCAGGAGAACAAGCAGCTTGCAAAGGAAGGAGCTCAGATTTTAGCACTGGATTCATTCAACCACCATTCCAATGCATGGCTTGCTTAGGTCACAACTGTGACTCTGCTCAATGCTCTTCTCACCCATTGTGAACAGGACTTTGAACAGAATAGATACCAGTACCAGATTATTTGTCCGTGAGTACATTGTTTGTTTAGTGAGTTTCCTAGCTTGGGATCAATAAAGTACATCTATCTATCTATCTATCTATCTATCTATCTATCTATCTATCTATCTATCTATCTATCTGTCTGTCTGAACACAACAAATATGATTCTGTTCTAATGTCCATGTAGCACAGAATGAGAGGCTGGTCTGGTGTTTAAGGTTAAGATTTAAGACTAGGGATCGAGGAGCTCCCAGATCTGTGCTGTTCCCCCCTGAATAGTCTTTTCTCCTGAATAGACACATTCTGCCAGAGTCTGCTGGCTCGTCCAATATCCTCTGGACGGGCTCCATTCCACTCAGGGGGAAACTACCAGCAATTGTTCTGTGAATTTGTGCTACAGTCAGACGTGGTATAACAATTATGTCATCCCATTCTGGGTTCTGTTTCCTAAAACTATAATTGCACTTTGTTGGTTCCAGTGCAGTTGACCACTGCTAGTGGATTTGGTAAACGGACGCCTGACCATTTTTGTTGAAAACTAACAAAGTGTTTGCATTAACATTCCTGAGGTGGGATATGTATTTTTAACCAGACATTTTCACATGGGTAGGCTGGAGTCCCCTCTGCTTTGGAGCTGTGTGCCCTCCTGTGGTGTCAATGCCACAGTAAACTAGACTAAAGCCTACAGCAAGAACTGTGACTGCATGCCACCAGGCATCTCTCTCTATCTATGCCCAAGTTAGACCAAGGCAGCTGACAGACAGACAGACAGAGAGACAGACAGACAGACAGACAGACAGAGAGAGAGATTCTTCAGAAGAGGAACTTACGTACCCTTGTTGTGAGTTTCGAATGGTAGGAGAAATACTACTTTGTTCTCCTTTGCCTGAGACAAGATGCCACAGAGCTTTGATTCAGTGTTGCAGTTTGCATATTCCCCCAAAATGCCTTGACGAGAGAGTGGTAGTCTATTTGTTGACTCCGCTCTCATGGTGTGTGTGTGATGTACTGCACAGCAATCTAACTGCACTTTCCTGCGTAAACAAGCACTCTTTCAGCCACCCAGCCATAACATTGAATGGATGTACATCCATGGGGAGGCTCATGTAAGAGGGTGAAAGTTTTCAGTTCTTCAGTCACCGCATGAGATAACACATTGTCACTTTAAAGGAGAAACACAGTCACAGTGGTTGTTGAAAATGAGATTGCAACTTGTGGTTATGCAAGAGCACTATTTTTATGACTGTTAGTTCCTGTACAAACAGGTCGCGTACAGTTTCCCGCGTACACAACTGAGCTCTCGTTTGAGATTGCTAAGTGGCAAATGATAAAAAATAACAATGGTTTGATGAGGTTAGTGACTGAACTGTTCTCTCTCTCTCTCTCTCTCTGTGTGTGTGTGTGTGTGTGTGTGTGTGTGTGTGTGTGTGTGTGTGTGTGTGTGTGTGTGTGTGTGTGTGGTGTGCATGTGCATGTGTCCGGGCAGAGGACACCAAACAGGATGAGTTCATAAAAGAGGTGCATGCGCTGAAGAACCTGCACCACCCTAAGCTGATCCAGTTGCTAGCCATGTGCTCTCGCGGGGAGCCTGTCTACATCGTCACCGAGCTCATGACCAAAGGCAGCCTCAAATCCTACCTGGCCAGTGAGTGCAATACACTCAACCACCATCTAACTCACATCTCTTTGTCTCTCAAGTCCGTGTCGTATCAAACGAAGCCAGTCACCCCTAAACAAAAGGTCTGCAAAAGAAGTGCAAAGTCACAGGAAAACCAATAAGACTTGAATACTAAAATATCACTTCCCCTCTCTGTCTTCCTCTGTTTCTTTCATTCTCTTTCTTTAGTGTTGTTTCTTTCACTCCCCCCATCCTCTGTTCTTTCTCTCTCTCTCTCTGTCTCTGTCTGTGACTTTATCTCTGTCTGTCTTCTGCAGGATGACTTTGTTTCTGAGAGAAATGGTGGGTGGGGTAGACAATGAGTTGTTTGAATACCATATAGTCTCTCTCTCGCTCTCTTTCTCTCTGTCCTTCTCTCTCTCCTCCTTTTCTTTCTCTTCTCTCTTCTTTCCTCTATGCATTCCTTCCTTTCTAACACAAACTCGCACTGAAGCGCTGAAGAATGACAACTAAGACTGTGGTGGTTGTTCATCTTGTGTCTGGTTGGCTTCCTCTGATTAGGATTAAATGAGCCGCCGGGCTTAGATAGGTGCGGACCCCTCAGTCGCAGTTAGGCTCTGACCCCCATTAGCTGTGATGGATGACTGTCTGTGTGGGCGTCTTGTGCCACCACTGCTTTTGTCTTTGGCAGAGAAAGGAGAGTGGATTTTGGACTCTCTTGAGCCGCCTGTGTGAATGATTAAGAGACAGCAGAGCGCACAGGACAGTGGGGGAGAGATGAGTCACTGGTGTGTCCCAGGGGGAAAGTTTAAGAGCTCCAAGCGCAATAAGAGGAAACAACAACCATTTTTACATGCATACACATTTTTAGCAAATGCTTTACATAAGCTGTGCTTGGCTGGCATAACTAAATGTATGGATGATATATTAATGTATTAATCTAATATATCTAACACTACATCTCCACCATGTAAGAACCAGGAAGCTGCTCTAGTTTTTTTCATGAAATGAGATATGTTCATTGTAAAATTTTATATTAGATGTGTAATCAGTTTAGTTCCATTACCTGCCACGGATTACTGCACTTATGAATACCTACTGATGCAGTTAATCATCTCGGGTTAATGAATATTTTAATGTCCAACATTAACATGGTCATTTGCTGCATGACCCAGTAGTCTGTGATCTTTACTGGAGGACACTTTACTGGAGTCTTAGTGCTGCCATGCTCACAGTGTAGCTAATCGGCCTCATCTTGTCTTCTGTCGAGCGTAGCTTCGGAGGGCCAGATCCTCACCTCTGCACATCTCATCTACATGGCCAGCCAGGTGGCAGAGGGCATGGCCTACCTGGAGGACCGACACATCGTCCATCGCGACCTGGCCGCCCGCAACATCCTGGTGGGCGACGATCTCATCTGCAAAGTGGCTGACTTTGGTCTGGCCCGCATCATAAAGGTGATCATTACAGGGGCCCGTGGTGCAGAGATGGGTGCAGAGATGGGTGCAGAGATGCTGACAGGCCATGACAGCCATTGTTCTTTTGCACACTGATGTCCATGTGACATCTTCCTCTCACTCCGTCAGAGCTGATCGAATCTGTCTTCATTTTATGTGTTCATATTAATAACTTTTCTGTGTGATGTGTGGCAGTTTTGTTGTTTAGTAGCAGGGTCCTTTTTTACCAGCTAGCTTCAACTATAAATAGTGAAAGTGGTTATGCCAGACACAAGAGTGCCATGTTCATTTTTTAAAAATCAGAATTATTTTTAGACTCCGCAGACAGAGCACTATAGCTGTTTACCCAGTATAGCCGGAACAGGCATTATTTTCACAATGCAGGAACAACACACACACACACCTACACAGACACAAACACACACATGCACACACACTGTGTACAGGATAAGCTGACAGAATGCAATTTCACTACATGTCTTACACTCTTGAACAGTTTGCATACTGTTCAATAATATTCAAGTTTGACTGCAGCAGCTCGGTAGCAACTATAATTTAATTCTGGGCCCTGTGCCAAGTCCAGAACACACATAGAGGCTCCATGTAGGCCCTCTTATATGAGAGACTGTGAGGCTGTGCTCACTAGCATCAGACCAGAGTCAAGTCCTCAGACACTAATATAGAATAGAATAGAATAGAATATCATTGAAAAGTTTATATTGTGACATTATGTGACACTCCCACTTATGCAGATTGGAATTATTCACGTTTGCTCCCTTTGTGACGCATTATATTGCTCTATCTTGGTCAGTATTCAGTGGTCTTTGGTTAAAGCTGTTCAATATGTAGGCCCTCTTATATGAGACCTAGCGTCAGTGATGTCAAAGCTGCTTAACATATTCTACATGTAGGACTTCTTATAGGAGAGACCGGTGAGACTGTGGTCACTAGCGTCAGTGTGGGGATGTTAAAGCTGCTCTGTATATGAGAGACCGGTGAGACTGTGGTCACTAGCGTCAGTGTGGGGATGTTAAAGCTGCTCTGTATGTGAGAGACCGGTGAGACTGTGGTCACTAGCGTCAGTGTGGGGATGTTAAAGCTGCTCTGTATATGAGAGACCGGTGAGACTGTGGTCACTAGCGTCAGTGTGGGGATGTTAAAGCTGCTCTGTATGTGAGAGACCGGTGAGGCTGTGGTCACTAGCGTCAGTGTGGGGATGTTAAAGCTGCTCTGTATATGAGAGACCGGTGAGACTGTGGTCACTAGCGTCAGTGTGGGGATGTTAAAGCTGCTCTGTATGTGAGAGACCGGTGAGACTGTGGTCACTAGCGTCAGTGTGGGGATGCTAAAGCTGCTCTGTGCTGCTGTGTGCTCTGCAGGACAGCGTGTACACAGCCAGTAGAAGCACAAAGATCCCCGTGCGTTGGACGGCCCCTGAGGCGGCCCTGTACCAGCGCTTCTCTGTCAAGTCAGACGTCTGGTCTTTCGGCGTGCTTCTGTACGAGATGATGTCACGAGGGAAGATGCCATATGATGGTGGGTACATTGTGTGTGTGT
Organism: Tenualosa ilisha; assembly: GCA_015244755.2. Lineage (NCBI taxonomy): Eukaryota > Metazoa > Chordata > Actinopteri > Clupeiformes > Clupeidae > Tenualosa > Tenualosa ilisha. The sequence continues at coordinate 1,440,169 of PYXC01001758.1, forward strand.
GTGTGTGAGTGTGTGTGTCTTTATGTGTATATGTGTGTTTGTGTCTGCATGTGTCTTTTTGTGTGTGTGCGTGTGTGTGTGTCTGTGTCTGCATGTGTCTTTGTGTGTGTGTGTGTGTGTGTGTGTGTTGTGTGTGTCTTCATGTGTATATGTGTGTCTGTGTCTGCATGTGTCTTTTTGTGTGTGTGTGTGTGTGCGTACGAGTGTGAGTGTGTGCTTGTGTATGTGCATGTGCAGTGTGTGAAGCTGCCAGGAGTGTGAAGTCTGAAAGCAGAGCCACAGAGCCACAGGTTATGTCGTGTGTGTGTGTGTGTGAAGACATGTGTGTGTGTGTGTGTGTGTGTGTGTGTGAAGACATTCAGATGAAACATCAGGTCACTCTCTCTTCCTTTTTTATTGAACCTTTTTCTTTCGCTCTCATTTCCGTGTTTCCCTTCGTCTGACTCACACTTTCACACACACGCACGCACACACACACTCACACACACATACTCTCACACTCTTTCTTTCTGTCTTTCCCTCCTTCTTTCTTTCTGTTTTCTCTCTTTCGCCCCCCCCCCCCCCCACGTATACTCACACCCTTTCTTTCTTTTTTTCTTTCTCTCTCTCTCTCTCTCTCTTTCTGCACCTCCCTCCTATAGGAAAGAGTAATAAGGAAGTACTAGAGATCCTGGCGTCGGGGTACCGGCTCCCCAGTCCGCACAAGTGCCCACCCAACATCTACCGCATTATGCTGGAGTGTTGGAATCCTGAGCCCTCCAAGCGACCCTCCTTCCACGCCCTGCACAGCCAGCTGGATAACATCTACTCCAGACTCTACTACAAAACCATAGAGGTGTAGACGGCCTGGAGAGCTGAGATGAGCTGAGCTGAGCAGCGGACAAGAGGAAAGCAGTTGGACACAGAGTGGAGAGTCAAGGGAGATCAAAGAAGCATACAAGCAAAGGAAATTATATTAAGGATGGAAGAGAGAGAGAGAGAGAGAGAGAGATCTGTGTTAGAGGACTGAATGGAATATCTATACCCCCAGTATATGCACTGCACCACATCAACACAGATGGACTATTTTGTGCTATAGCATAGCATAGCGGTGTCCATTTTTACCTTTCTAAGATGTCTCACTTTCTTGTGTCTCCTAAAGGTCAATCTCGGGCTTTTATTTTATTTTATTTTATTTCTTTTAAGTTTTATTTTTCTTTTTTTAAATGAGGTTATGTGCAATAATGAGCCTGTGACCATGTTATGTTTTCTCCCTCTGGAGTCCAGTGGGATGAAACGGAGTTTGATTTCAGGAGGAGAACTGAACAGATCCCTCAGACAGGAGCTATGGGCTGGTGTGGGGGGGCGGGGGGGGGGGGGGCACTGGGGTGTGAGGAGGCCTAATTAGTATGGTAGTCTTTGGTAGCAAAGCTGGCATCCAGTTTAATAAATACAAACTTGAGGGGCATGCTTTAAAAAAATGGTGTGAGGTTGAGATGTTTCAGAAGTGATGATCTGTTGAGCTCCAAAGTTAGCTGCGAGTCTCCCCAAGGCTTGTGTCAGTCCTAGGGCTTGGTAGAGATGGTCAAGGTGCACTCCAGTTTCATTTAATGAACTGGCTTTTTGCTCGCAGAAAATGTCATTTTAATGGAAGCGGTGCTCTCTATTTATTGGCCCTGACATCACTGGTCTGAAGTGTGCACTCTGACATCACTACAGTAGCTTCAGTGTCATGCAAACTCAGACTGAGAGGAGGGAGGGAGTGATAGGTGTTAGTTTGTGAGTGCAAATTATAGAAGGACTTTTAGCATTTGCATATTCACTTGCATAAAAAAATATTTCTGGGATGTTTTCCATTTCTGATGGAGTGCACCTCTTGCTGCTGAGAGCACCTCAGGCAGGTTGTGTTTCCCAAAACCATAGCTGCTAACCAGTTAGCAACTATGGTTTTGAGAAACCTGCCCCAGAATGTTACAAATGCTGGAGTCTGGGCCTTATCCACTCAGCACTGAAGGCCAGCACACCGGTCACCAGAGCAGAGCGGATGTTTACAGAGAACTCACGCACCAGCCGTGGACATTCTCATCTTTAAACACACACACACACGTACACATACAAACAAACAAATGTATATGCACATACACACACACACACACACACAGTATACATATTCATACACATACACACATGCATATGCATATACACACATCTTTGGGTTTGTGTGGTAAGCAGGAGTTGTAGCCATTCAGTCTTTGTTAAGGAACTGTTGTTAAGGCATGTTGGTTTGTGCATGGTTGCATATGGTGGTTGAAGTTCTTAATTGATACTTAATAGGAGTGTTATAAACGTCTATTTAATAATAATAAAGAATGAAATCAGTGGAGCAATGCAAAAGTGTTGTAAGTGAAAGGACATGTATATGGACTGCTACTGGAAGCACAGGAGCCATACAATCAAATTCTTCCTTATAGTTTCTGTTCTTCCAACGTGTCAAACGACTTTTGGTCTTCCTGAAGATGTGTCAAAGACATTTTGCTTTGCCAACAAATTTCTGAAGCAAGTCATGAGTTGTCAATATGAAATTGATATTTTTCAATAAATGTTGAACATGCCTACGTGTTGCATTTCTTGTCATTCTAAGGAAAAGATAGAGTGACTGGCTCATTTTTAAATGACAGGTTTTCAAACCCAAATTCTTTTGACAATATTAGAATGTGGAAAGGGCGGTTTCAGTGGGGTTTCTATCCGGAACATGACCTGATTCGTCTACTAAATTTACAGAAGCTTCCCATGCCCTGTAGTGCCTGAGACGCCCATGAAGGCGTGGTTGACAGGAGGAAGTTTGGTCTATTCTTTTAGCTTTCAACAACGCAATTCTGTGCATTCCACAAATGTCACTTTTTCGCTCAACCTGAAAAACAGGTGTTTTCTTGCCACCCGCTTTTATTTTCTCTTGGTGCGCTACGCCTTTTGGCTGGATTATCACATGGGTGAAACCGCACGCAAAATATGCCCATGTCTTGAGGCGCTATGGGATCGAATGTTTGGTAAATCAGCCGACAGAACAAGACCTGATCAGGGGAGTTCCATTAAGGGGGTAGACGGATTCGACTGCACGAGTGTGGAAGATCCGATGGAAACTACTTCACGTTACGCATCGCACTCTTTCAATGGATCCATACAACCAAACCTCAGTCCAGAAAGTAGCATCTACCGAGCTCTTTGGTCTTTTGAAGCACGGGAAGAAGCTGAGCTGTCTTTTAGGAACGGTGATCTATTCAAAATTATCAATCGCAATGGCGATTGGTGGACTGCCCGAAAAATTGACAGGAATGGACGCACTCTGGCCACAGGCATTGTACCATACAACTACCTGGCCAGTGGAGAGGCGGATGACGCTCAGCCGTGAGTACCTGGCTAGATCCAGACGCAGCAAACCCTTCCCCTCTTTCCTTTGCGCTCTCTGAAGGTGTGCTGACAGAATTCAAACAAATAGTCAACGATTCAGATTTGTCAGATCATATCGCCGCTGTTTCTCGAAATCACACAGCATGTTTAATTTGTTTCAAAACGAAACTGTATTTCATAAGTCCAGGGCATTCCAAATGGTGTAGAAAGTGTGTGACTGTTGCTGCGACATTAGCATTGGAGGGTTGGTACACCAATACAGTGCCTAAGAGCAGATTTTATGACAGACTCCTCGTTACGCAAATTCTTGGTTACTGATTGCTACTGAAGTTTGGTCTTTTGACATAATGTTCCTTGTGGTCTGCAAACAAAAGTCAGTTATTGTCTTTTGTGTTAGGTGTAGGTGGACATGATGGTGACACGGAATTTGTCTATATATATTAGTGTAGTCCCATGGGGAGACTCTCTCTTTTTCCACAGATTAGTATTATTCTATTCTAGCCTACTGGGTTTGGTGTTTGGGACAGCCTTAAGGGCTGGTGAAGCCTGGTATTCCAAAAAATTACTTTTTTGACTTGTAGGCCTGACTCATTTATGTTTGACCTTCTTAATGGTCATTACCATTGAAGTGTCCCTAATCAAACAACATAGCAGGTTTGTGTTTAATGATTAAATGTAATTTATGGTGTTGTAGAGTCTAATTCATGGTTCATTTCTTTCCAGCATATCTTGAATTTTGATCTTTGACCTCTTCTCACAGGTATTGGTACAGTATGACTATAGCTTTGTGTGTTTGTCAGGTGGTTTTATGGGAAGATGAACCGCTTTGATGCTCTGAGCCACCTTATGTCAGCTGACAACAGAGAGGGCGCTTTCCTCATTCGGCTCAGTGAAACTGGCAATGTGGGCCACGTACTTTCAGGTGAGGAATTATTATTATTATTATTATTATTTGTTATTATTATTGTTGTTGTTATTTTCTATACTCTTTTGATCCCGTGAAGGGATCCCAATGTAACCCAATCATGAATTAGTGAAACACAAACAGCACACAGTGAAGTATACACTAACCTGGAGCAGCTGGCTGCCTGCTATAGCAGGGCCTGGGGAGCAGTGAGCAGTTAGGTGCTTCAGCCATGATTGCACCGGCAACCTTTCGGTTACAAGCCCAAAGCCCTAACCAGTACGCAATGGTTAGCCCAATTACTGGAGTGTGTGTGTGCGCTTAAACCAGTAGGCCATAGCTGCCCCAGTTACTGGATTGTGTGTGTCTGTATGTGTATGTGTGTGTGTGTGTGTGTGTGTGTGTGTGTGTGTGTGTGTGTGTGTGTGTTTTGTTAATGAAAAAGAGAAGGAAAAGATATGTGTGCCAATGCACATTTGCCCTCCATGTATTTCTCAAAACCTGAAGAGAATAAACCAGTGGAGAGCTTCTCATATCAGAGTGCCACTTCCACTTTTGAAAGCATTTATGACGAGATCTGTTTTTTGGTGGCAGACTTATTTTAAATCCTCCTCTCTCACTCTCATTCATTTGGTTCATTTTCTTTCTAAAGTCAAGGTAGAGAACCGCGCAAAGCACTTCAAGATTTACCAAGAGAACGGGAAGTTCTATTTGGACCATTCCAAAAGCTTCTCCAGCCTGCAGGAGCTTGTAGAGCATTTCAAGAGTCACCCGCTGGCTTCGGTGGACCGTCTGGGCCAAGCTTGCATCAGGGTGGGTGATGGAGTGGGAGTCACGATGCTGCTGTTTTGACATACATGTTAGGGCAGTTGCAGGAAATGTTGTGTTTTGGAAAGCCAGTCAGTTGACTTTGAACTCTCCATGTTGGCCATTACAAGGGGAGAGAGTTTCACAGAAATCTTAAGTTTGGTAATCAGCAACTATAATTCCCTCACAGCCATCATATCACAAATTTGCATTAGAGGTGTGAAACAGTACAGTTAATTCACAGTTTGGTTGGATACATGATTCAGGGTTCACAGATTGATACACTTACAAAACAGCCTTACAGCCTCAATACAGAAAGTAAGACTAAGATAACACTAGCATTTCAGACATATTTACTCCATGCAGAATACAGAAATAAAATATCAATCCTCTAGCCTTGTGGTCATAAAGCCATCCTATTGCGTGCAGAGGCAGTTTGAAAGACAACTGCTGATTTCACCACGAGGATTGAGCCTGGTCTATCAGTCATGGCCAAACTATACATTTTAATGTTATAGTCTGGTTTGTCAGGCTAGCAGTCTTCCTGATAGGTACATAAATAGAATAGATCAGAATGTCTTTATACATATTTAAACAATTCTGTCTTTGTCAGCCTATGGATATCTGTTGCCAAGCCACAAAACTCTGTTTAATGTTTTCAAACATCTTATGTGTTTTAGGATTAGAAGAACTTCGTCATTTGTAGACCTAATACCTGAACCATAAAATGATCAAACCAGCAGATAACATTAACTGAATGGGGCATAAGAAAATGTAACTGAAAGTGAGTCTCTGTGCCCCATTCAGTTAGTGTTAGCGATCAGTTAACAATTTGGAGTTTCAGAGTTCTCTCTTTTTCCTTCTGACAGCACTTGGTGACCTCGAACAACAGGGCTATGGATTGAATGACACTAGATTTTTCTTTTAAGTTGCCGTATTAGATCAGTTAAAGGTATGCCAGGCAGGAATTTTAGGTTCATTTACTTTCAAAGGCCCCTGCCTCCCCTTATAGTCTCTTGGTAAATTTACCATGCTTGCAAAATGCCTAGTGTCGACCCCACAGAAGGAAATCAAAAGAAAGTCACATATGAGCCTTATAAAAACGAACCTTATTACCTATTATTACAGAGTTTTACAGAATAACTCTTTGAAATTAAAATGCGTGGTGACTATTCTTTGGTTTGCAAACAAGTCCACATGGTAAGAATTGAGGATGTTGATGTTAGCTTAAAGAAAAACAAAAAAACTGCCGACTGTTAGGAGCTCCGTAGGTAAAACCAAGATTTGCCTGGTATCCCTTGAGGGGAAGCCTGTATTCTGGCAGCAACAGAGAGGGGGGCTTGGCCCCAGGGGTGCCAGAATCCTTTATTGAACTCTTTACCCTTTCTATTGTTCCCCAACACCCTATTATGTCTGTGTGAATGTATAATTTGACCTTAATAATCAAGTTTTTTTAACTTTTTTAATTCACTACATTAATTTAGCCAGGGTAGCGTTGTCATAGTACTTTCAGTCAATATTGTATTTTGCTACAGTGCTACGTCAGGGTACTCTCTGAAGACTTTGGATTCCACAACTAAAAATTTTAGCAACCAATCAGTGAACAGAAATTAACGGCTGAACCAATAGTTTTAAACTTCAAGCAAAGTGCCCACCTACTGCAAAGTAAACATGCCTATCGAGAGTCAGATTCTGCACAAAGTGAAAGAGTCTGATCCATCCGGCTACCATTCATTACCATAATTCATTCATTACCATACCATTCATTACCATTTTGTCTGTTTTTCACAGCACTGGTTTGTTAGTATATCTGTGCCTTCCTTGTGTATAAATTGTGTGCTATAAATCACACGGCCTTGCCTTGTGTCCGAGGATGTATAAATGTTGAATTAAGATGTGTTTGTGGTTTTCTTTAGAAAGAGCCCACACCTCAGGACCTGTCCCACTCCACTGTGGACGAGTGGGAGCTACCCAAGGAGGAGTTCACCCTGGAGTACAAACTAGGCTCGGGCTTCTTCGCTGACGTGTACCGAGGCAAGTGGAAGAACCGCATCAACGTCGCCATCAAGATGCTCAAGAACAATGGTGCGTGAGGTGTCCCTGAGGGCGCCTTTCTGTCTGTCTCCCCATGTCCTCCTCTCAAGAAAACCTGTGTTGTGTGTCTGTTCCCTGTAGTGCTTCCCCCCTGACTGGAGGTTAAGTTCGTTAAAGTTGACTGGTCTTTAGCAGACGCTTTTATCCAAAGGGGCACAGATTTGCAACGTGGGGCTTGAGAACCAAACCGAGTGTTAGGGGTCGACCGATCGGCAACGATATACAATAAATGAGATTGCTAGGAAATGAAAATCATGTTTTCATTCTGAGTCTAGAGGCATTGCTATATTTTGCAACAAAATCTACTTAGTGCTCCTAATTGTGATTATGATTGCCCCGATTATCTCAATCAGGTGTATTCATTTAATCAAGATGTTCAAGTTGTTTAGACTTGGAAGACAAAAGGATAACTGGAAACCGTTTCCTGCAGAGTTACTGTAGAGCAGCCTCACTGAGAGGCTGTGGGCTTATATCCAGCTGTGTTCACACCCAATGTACTTCACATACTTGGTTTTATTTATAACAGGCTGACATTAAGAGCTTTTAGAAGAATAACAAAAAATTAACAAAAATTCATTGTCACCATTTTGTCCATGTTTAATGTATTATGTTAGACTGTTATATATTTTATTCATTTCCCAAACCCCCATTTTTAAAACAATATTCAGTATGCAATGGTACTAACATAGCACAAGAGTCTTATCCGCACCTGAGGATCTAATGTTCTTGTTTTGTTGTAGTATTTTAATTGTCAACTATAAATGCAGATGAGAGTAAATGATTGACAGACAAGCTCAGAGCCAAACTAATGACCATGGTGAACATGAGGTGGGATAAACTTTGGAATACTGAGCGACAAAATCATAGCTCTCTGAGACCAATCTTTCCCCTAATGAGTTAGATACAGTGACACCCCTAGCACACATGCACGCACACACACACACACACACACACACACACACACACACACACACACACACACACAGAGTTACTCATGAACAAGGCCCATCACCTCTGATTGCCTGTTTGCAGCCTGAAATGGAACCTAATCTGCAGGGATTGGGGAGAGGAGATTAAAGGAGGATGGGACCTTTTTGCTCCTTGGTCCTGTAATCCCACCCTCTGTGACAGGAATGAGGATTATCTCAGATGTGACAAACTACTTTTTCACACAGATACAAACATACACATAATCTCTCTCTCTCACACACACACACACACTCACACACACACACTCTCACACACACACTCACACCTTGGTGAATGTGCTATTCACATGTAGAATTACAGACACAAAATAGTGTGCTGTATCCCTGCTGTCTAATCTGTTACTATAATCAGTGTGATGTATTTTGCTCAGCTTCACACTCCCTCCTGGCTCTCTGTGCTTACATCATGTTTATGTCTCTCACTCTTTTACCTCCTCCTCCTCTCCCCATCTCTGTCCGTCCAACTTCCTCCTCGTCTTCTCGTCTTTCTCCTCATCCTCATTCTCTCCATCGTCATGTCCCTTCAAATCATTCTCTTCCTCCTCCTCATCTTCCACCTCTTGTTCTCCATCTCCGCCTGTCCGTGTGTGTGTGCAGAGTTTCTGAACCAGCAGGAGTTCCACAGGGAGGTGCAGATTCTGAAGAAGCTCCGGCACAGACACCTGATCTCCCTCTTTGCCGTCTGCACCTCCTCAGACCCCTACTACATCATCACTGAGTTCATGGAGAAGGGCAACCTGCTGGACTTCCTTAGAAGTAAGAGCAGCTGCAGGTCAAGAGAGGTCATACTGTAGTACTTGTGCTTACTGTGTACGGCGCCTATGGAGCGCAGGAGGTGCCGTTGTGAGTCTTTTTTCCTCAGAAGTAAGAGCAGCTGCAGCTCAAGAGAGGCCATACTGTAGTGCTTCTGCTTACTGTGTACGGCGCCTATGGAGCACAGGAGGTGCCTTTGTGAGTCTTTTTAATCAAGAGCTTGTGTGCTAGTATAGCTAAATTTTGCCCTTCATTGAACAAGTCGTTTAGTGAAACGAGGGCTTGTGAAGAGCCCACGCTATTGACTGAAAAGTGTGCTAATTCTTTGATTTACAATGAAAACAATCCTGCAGTAGCATGCTCCAGTCCATACAAGCCATTAGCAGCAAGCAGAACATCAGTATTTATTTTGGAAATGGCTAGCATTCTAGTGTAGAAAACGCTGCATCACCACAGTAGTTCAAATGCCTCCATGACATCACAGGAAGTGAATGAGCCCCAGTCATCCATGGACTACAAACGTGTCACAGTGAGGGTAGAACATAGGCTCATGGCAACCTGGGTTCCAAACCCCATCCACTGCCATTCCTCCCCGTCTCTCCCTCCCCCACTGGTTCCCTGACACTCTGCCCTGTTCCATCTAGGAGTAAAGGCAACCAGGACAAGAAAGTATACTTATGAAACTTCTACAAAGAAGTAAGAACAGTGTTCACTCTCCCCCAACAACTCTTTTGGCCTCAAATATTGATTAGGATGCACTCCAAAGATGCACTTAGGATGCTGTGTAAATATTTGATGGCAGAAATCCTCTTTTTATATTTTGGTCTGCTGAGGCTGTACCGGTACACGGTCCGACTGGGAGTTCTACCTCTTCAATGTTTCATTGTAAAGACCAAACAAAAAACACTTGGTTTCAAAAGATAACTGTTACCTTTCTGGTTTTTTTTTTCATAAACCCAAGTACTAGTAAACTGTTCAGTAAACAGATTATTTGTGAGAAGCAGTGACATGCATTGACTATATTTGTACCTGACGCTTTAAAAAGAAGTGATTTTGAGAGGTCACATGGAGACCATAGGTTATATCTAGTATGCTCTTTGATAGGTCACATGGAGACCATAGGTTATATCTAGTATGAATCTGTCATCTGTTGGATTGTAGGTTGACCTTTGTCAGTGCTGTGGTGACTTCACAAAAAAATGTTACAGTTAACCTTCTATTCATGGCTGAGGCGCAGCAGGAAGTACTGTCAAGTACCCAAGCGGTGTTTGAGGAAGTAACTTACACAGTGTGGGCTGGATATAAGTCTTTTGTCTCCTTTCTTCTCCTCTCCCCCCCTCATCTCCTCTCTTCCTCTCTTTCTCCTCTCTTCTCCCTCTTTTCCTCCCTTCTCATTTCTCCTCCTTTCCTCCTTTCCTCCCTCCTCTCTGTCTCCTTCTCCCTTTCCTCCACTCCTTTCCCCCTCTCCTTTCCTCCACTCCTTTCCCCCTCTCCTTTCCTCTCTTCTGCCCGCCCCCCCCCCTCTCTCCACCCCCTCCATCCTCTCAGGTAAAGAGGGGACGGCACTGGATCATGTGTGTCTGGTGGACATGGCTGCCCAGGTGGCTGATGGGATGTGCTACCTGGAGTCACAGAACAGCATCCACAGGGACCTGGCAGCGCGCAATGTCCTGGTGGGAGAGAACTACATCTGCAAAGTAGCCGACTTTGGCCTGGCTCGGATCGTCAAGGTCACTTGCGCACATACTCAATCACTAACTCACTCATTCACAATCAATCAATCATTCAGTCATTCACTCAGTCACTCCCTCATTCATTCACGCATTCAATCAATCAATCAATCAATCATTCACACAATTACTCACTCACTCACTCAATCACTCACTCACTCACTCATCACTCACTCACTCACTCAATCACTCACTCACTCACTCACTCACTCACTCACTCACTCACTCACTCACTCAATCACTCACTCACTCAATCACTCACTCTCTCTCACTCATTCAAATAAAGGACTATTCAAACCACTCTTGGGTGCTCCCTGCTGTAAAGCGCCATGAGACAATACTATTGTGAAAGGCGCTGTATAAAAATATTTGAATTGAATTGAATTGACTAAGATCAAGAAGACACCTATTTAGTCACAAGGCCAGAACTGAGAGACTCAGGAGAAGCTTCTATCCTCAAGCCATCCAAACTATAGACACATGCTATACTGACTTTGCACACATTCACTCCTCAACACTCACAACTTTGCACACACACACACACACACACACAAACACACACAAACACACACGCATGCACCCGACTTGCAGCACTTATATATCCCCCATTACTTCATGGACTTGTCTTATATCCCGCCACACATAACATTACTCTACACCAGACATCAGCTTTGCTTTGCACAGCCTTTCTGCTCCCCCCCCACACACACACACACTCACCCCAGACATCATCCATGGTCGTCCCCCCCCCCCCCCCACACACACACACACACACACACACACACAGACTCCTCTTCCTGCATGACCCTGGCAGCTGGATACACCTCCTCCCTTACTCAGTATGGTCACTCAGAAATGTGACAATAAAGTTTTCTTGTATCCTTCAAATCAAAATGATTCTGATTTACAATTAGGGAATGAAGTCTCTGATGTTGCCTGTGTGATATTATGATCTGATTCTGATTCTATAAGTACTAATGTTTAAAACCAATTTGTTTTGTTTAGTTTTTTGTTTAGTTTGACAAAATCAGTGAGCTGAGGTCTGCACAAGGTGTGGCATATATTTGTGAATTTCTGTATTTTTATAATTGTTTTTATTATAAACTAAAGTACATGTGTGTGTCGGACCGCATCCTACACTATTTTTTTTTTTGAACAAATTGTCCTCTGTTGTATTTTTTTGTTTTGTCACGTTACAAATGCAGGAGCCCTTCTACGTGTCCGAGAGTAAGAAGATCCCCTATAAATGGTGTGCCCCAGAGGCCATCAGTCATGGCCGCTTCTCCTCCAAATCAGACGTCTGGTCCTTTGGGGTTCTCCTCCATGAGATCATGTCCTATGGCGGAGTGCCTTATCCAGGTACACCTCTACATGGTAGCAGGGCTATTGGGACCTAGTGTCAGAGTGAACACTAGTGCTTCTGTGCTTCCTATAGGTCGAAGTTACAAAATATAGGCTACATCTATAGGTTTCACAAATAGACATAGAAGATAGTGTTACAATTCAGTTGAGTATGTAGCCTTAGTGAGACAAAGTGATCATGGCCATGAATGTGTGTGTAAAGTATATGGCTGATATGTCATCGTGATTTTTTTTTTTTTTCATGATGTAGGATTTCAAACCAGTGAAGTGTATGACCACATCATGAAAGGAAATCGGATGCCTGCCCCTCCAAAGTGCCCCAAGTACATTTATGAGATGATGCTCTCCTGCTGGAGTGAAGACCCAGATGATCGTCCGAGTTTTATGGACTTGAAGCCTGAGCTTGAGAATGTGAACCGCTACGAACTGGCATGAGCCCCAGCATGGCATGAGATTAGGCTTGAGATGCTATGACTACATAGCACCACTAGGGGGGAACAATGGAACACACTGGAAGGGGGAAGAAGCAAGTTCCCCTCCCGCATGTGCTTCAGTACCATGTTGTTGTTACTTGACCACATAGAGAAGTGTGCCTTTCCTGGTGTACCAAAGAGAACACAGAGGTATTTTTTGGTGAATTGAGAATGTTTTTAAAGAACAGCACCTTACAAAGGTGTTCCACTGTCATCAGCAGTGAAATGCCGAGATTCATTTTTCCAAACAAATAAATGACTATCTGAGTTTTTTCTTCCTCAGTCCCAAATGTTACCACCCTAATGAGTCCATTTGGGTTTAACTAATGTCAAGTATTTGGTTCAAGTGACTGTGAATGCCAGTTTTGCCTGGTCTATTGTAAGCGTCATGTCTGACAGATTCCAGATCTGAAAAATATGTCATGGCTCATCATCGCCACCGGGGGGCACATGGACCACAGTAAATTGTAGATGGTGTATACTACAGCTCTGAGTAAACGCTGCAGGTGGTTGTTGCAATACTGTATTTTAGACTTTTCATTAGACTCATATATTTTTGCACAACTCTCCTCATCAGGTTATGTAAATATTATAGTATTAAAATATTTTGTCTCAGACTATTTATGCCTGTTTTACTTTGTAAAGGATGTAAATGTAGCTATTTTTGGACCCTTGAACCAGAAATGAATCATTGCATCAGTTCTGTACTCAACACCTTAAGGATCCCTGAGCAACATTTTGAGAGGTTCTACTGTTGTTGATGGTATATGGACATGTTTTCACCCATCATCCCCAATTGTTGCTAGTACCTGTGCCTATTACTTGGTAGGTTTAGGCTACTCATTACCAATTAATATATAGGCCTACCATGAATACAGTATGGTCTTGCACGGACCACTATGTAAAAAAATATTTGGAAAAGCTTTCACCGAAAGACAATGCCAACTATTGCTGAAAGATAGTGGTTAGCATGCTAACACATTTTTAATCAGGGCTGTCTGTGCTGTGTTGGTGTTTGCAAGGGGTTTTTTTGTATTCCTTTTGGAGATTCATGTCTTATTACTTTTCAGAATCAGAGCTAGCTGTAACACATGAGTTCTTTGTAGGACTGGTTGCTAAGGCCCTTTGAGCTTTGGTCTCGCGCCATCACAGTAAACATGGGGGCCACATTTTGGAAGTGAGATATTTTAAGGTTTTAACCTCTAACACATTTCCCAGAGCACTCTGTGTGTTTGGGTGCAGTAGCGTTAGGCCACTGGCCTCGGGCCAGGGGCAGTTTGGGTGTGTATCACGCGGTGGGTGCATGGCTTGGAGGGTGGGTGGGTGGCTGGGGTGGGGGGGGAGTATGGAGGGGTGGGGGTATTCCAAGAAGGTGGCTAAGTGATAAGCCAGGGTCAATGAATCCAGAGGGAGTGGTAAACCTGCTAATAGAGAGCCTTGACTCCTCAGTTTCTTAACTAAACAGAACAAGCTGGTTACTCTATTAGCAGGTTTACCACTTACTGTGGGTTACTTAACCGCCTTCTTGGAACAGCCCATTGGTATTCCCAAGTAGTTTGGGTATGTGATCTTGGCATAGCTTGACATAGCTGCTGAATGGAAGATGATAAAACCATTTTTTGGTCTCGCGCCATCACAGCAAACATGGGAGCCACATTTTGGAAGTGAGATATTTTAAGGTTTTCACCTCTGAGACATTTCCCCGAGCCGTGCTGATCACGCTGTGTGTGCATGGACTTGCAAGCTTGGTCTAAATGCAGTTTGCATGGAACTGTGTTAATCAGGCCTTGTGTGCATGGCTGCAGTTAACAGTAAGCCTAAGCTGTCAGGCCTTTTCGCAATGCAACTTGGACAGAGCTCAATCACATTGTGTGTGCATGGTTACTGTTAGCGAGCTATTGGCCCTGGTGTGGTGGCAGTGTGGATAGTGTGATGTTAATCACACTGCACATGCATGGACACAGTTACAGTTAGTCCTGAGACCTGGTCTATAGGTAGTTTGTGTAGCGACCTTGGCTAAGGTCCCGCGGGATGCAAGATGACTAGATGACGGCTTAATCATCTGTGCATTCACCATGATGGCCTGTGATCAGTTTTATCCTATCATATTTATCCTATGCAATTTTGTGTGTAGCCCCATACTTTAGATTCTTAGCATCAAAACACTTGATGAGAAGCTCACAAAGTTTATGCAGGTTTCCTGTTTTTGAAGTTTGCTTTGGTAGGCCTATATTAATCTGTGCATGTTTCACCATAATGACATGTAGTCACTTTTGCCCCATGCCATCACAGCAAACATGGGGGCCACATTTTGGAAGTGATATTTTTAGATTTCACCTCTGACACATTTCCCAGAGCCGTGTTGATCACGCTGTGTGCATGGGCATAGCAGCAGTGAGCCTTGGTCTACATCAGGTGTGGGAACGTCCGACCCGGGAGCCATTCCCCACACCTGATCTAGACCAAGGCCAATATCTTACTGGCAATGCCTTTGAGCTTGCCTCCACAGGCCATTTGGCTGAGAGAAAAAAAAAACACACGATTTCTTAATTTTAAAATAAAAGGACAAATTACAAGCATAGGCGATTACTGGAAGTGGTAATGTTTCAACTCATTCAGAATATTCAGAATGTGACACTGAGATTGAAAATCGTATGACTTCCATGCTGAAAGTATAACAGAAGTGTAGAAAAGTTAACTAGTTTTTGGAACTTCAATATGATTCACGTTCGGTAACTCTAAAAGTGTCTATATGTGCTCAGCTCTGCATTAAAAAAAAAAGTCTAGTCGCCAAAAGTTATAAAACTGGTGTGGCCCTTGATGTCAAAAAGGTTCCTCACTCCTGGTCTAGATGCAGTTTGGGCAAAGCCTTCTTTTATCATGAGTGGCTGAAGCAACAGTGGGCTAGAAGTTGGCACAGCTGGAGGAGAGTAATGTTAATCCCACTGTGTGTGCATGGCGGTACTAACAGTAGTCTAAGACTAAGCCTAAGCCTGAGACTTCTAGATTCAGCCGCATGGGAGATTATAAAAGTCCTGTTTAATCTCCCCATTAATACATCAAGTATTCTTAGCATTTTAAACCTCAAAGCACATTTAATGAAGAGAAACTTAGTTGTCCAGTTGTGTTTCTGTAGGCTATTGCTAGCCCATGCCATATTTCCAAAAGGGTTAGTTAGGGTTAGGGTTAGTTCAGATTCAGAAGTTGTTTTATAATAATTTCTGCAGTTTGCAAGTTATTAGCAAGTAAAAGTAATTAAAATCAAAACAATCCAATTAACGTTGAACGGATAATAAAGTTTATAAAAATGACAAATGAAGAGTGTGGTTCCAAAACACTATAACCACCATTTTAATGAATTTTCAGAAATAATTTTTTTGCCTTTTTTTTTATATATATCAGTGGATCTACTTTTGGATTGCTTTTACTTGATTTATGTTTACATAATAAAATCAACATAATTGAAGTTTGGTCAATAATTACTGATATACACAATTACAAATCATGACTTGAAAATTTTTAAAAAATAGATTTATAGCGTTTTGGAAACAAACTCTTCAAATATTTTTCTGTAAATGCACTTATTTCGGATTTGCATGTGGACTCTTCAAAGCTTTTACCATTGCAGAGTTATGTTAATCACACTGTAAATGCATGGCTGCAGCAACAGGAAAACTACCTGCCCTGGTCTAGACCCAGTGTGAATGAGTTGTGTTAATCACGTTGTGTGTGCATGGCTGCTGTAGCCTAAGTTAGTGGCCTGGTCTAAAGATAGTTTGGGTAGGCCTATGGGACTTCAGCTAACACTCAGCTGGGGAGATATGATAAAACCATATTTATTCTTAAGCCCCATGGATCTTTTTAACATCAAAACACATTTCATGATAAGAAACTCGCATTGTGCAGGTTTTGTGTTTTTTGAAGTCTGTTTTGGTGTATTAATCTGTGTATGTTTGATCGTGATAGCCCATTCTAATTTATGACAGAGACTTGTCACTGACCCCCATTTAGCCTCTGGGTCTACTTATAGAAAATGGGTCAGCTGCTCTGGGCCAGATCAGAATGGTGTCTCTGAGTCACTCAGCACTGCTGTCCTAATCCTTGTTGTCTGTGTGTCTGAGAAAGAAAAACAGAGAGAGAGAGAGGGATGATTGTGTGTGTTTGTTTTTATGTGTGTGCGTGTGTGTGTGTGTGAGAGAGAGAGGGATGACTGTGTGTGTGTATGGGTGTGTGTGTGAGAGAGAAAGAGAGAACAAGAGAGATAGATGATTGTGTGTGTTTGTGTGTACGTGTGTATGGGAGAGAGAGAGAAAGGGTGAGATAATGAGACTCATCTGACCACTCAAGTGATGATGCAGCAGCACTTCCCAGGGAAACCGCTTCTATCCGGTCCCTGCGCTGGGTCACCACATGGCACTCAGCCAGCTCCTTCATGTCATCAGACAGGCCTAAAGACACAGCTTGGCACCTGAGCCAGAGACAGAGAGATAGAGAGAGGGAGAGGGAGAGGGAGAGAGAGATGGAGCGAGAGGGATATGTGGGAGAGAGAGAGGTAGAGAGATGGAGGAGGTGGGGGTTGGGGTGTGTGTGTGGGGGGGTTGCGATGACACAGGGAGAGCTTTGTGTGGCGCTCACTGCAGTATGGCATGCTGAGCCAGTGAGAACAGAGGCACTGTTCCAGAGATACAGGGAAGCCCAGCTTCGCTAACCCTAACCCTTCCACATATTTCTGTGTTCCGTTCATTCTATAAACCAGCAGAGCTGCAATAGTGCAGCTCTTCAACCAGAAAGACACCAGTTCTCACGGCACCAAATCACCAGTTTTCACGGCACAGATAGAACCAGAGGACAGGTAGATGGTAAATGATAAAGCGTAAATGATCATTGATAATGGGCCTATTTCACAGCAGCCATTTTTCCAGGTCACAGGTGTTATTAATGTGATTATCAGATCCTTATTGGATGTCATTAATCACCTTAAACACCTGTGCCTGCCAGGCAACTTCTTGAAAAAATGGCTGCTGTGAAATGGGTCCACTGGTAGATGGTAAGTGGTAAATAATAATTAATCATTGGTAGATGGTAAATGATAATTGATAATTGGTAGCTGGTAAATGAAAAGGCTTTAGTTCTCCATCTCTGCTTTGTGGTAGGAGAGCACACATGCAGGTTCAGGGAGGTCACATATCAGAAACAGGGCCAGATTTGACTGGCCCATCTCTTGCACTATAAACAGAGAGGTCCCAGCTTTCTAGCTGTATGGATATGGCACCGGTGAGTTGGGTGGTGAGAACTCGTCTAATTGTACTGTCTGTATGTAGGCATTTGTGTGTGTGTGTGTGTGTGTGTGTGTGTGTGTGTGTGTGTGTGTTTCATTGGCCATAGTAGAATACATTGAGAGGTAGGCATATTATAATTGGCATATGTGCCATTGTACTTGGTTGTGTGTATTTGTAAATAAAGAGAATGGTGCTGCAGCTTGTGTTTGCACGTGGCCTGCACCTCCATCTTTTATGATCCCTTAAAGGCCCATTCAGCTTTTCGTTCGCCTGTCCTTCTGTCCGTTCAGCTTTACTATCCGTGATTACTCTTCATACCTCAATGTCTTTTGTATTGTGGCGCGCAGGAACACAATAGCGCCCCCACTATTTTCGATAGCATTGCTCCGGTTCGTCTGTAATCGTAAACTCCCCGTCGTTATGCAAAAATACGGACGAAATGATCGGCTAGGACGTATGAAACAGTCCACGCGTCTCCGTCTTCATCTTTTACGTAGGGTAAAAATGGGCCCTAAGTTATATGTGTAGAGGCAGGAGAAAGGGGGTCAGTCTAAAAAGTGGGGAGAGTTGATGCCTTCAGATACTCATAAATCAGACATATCCCTTTGGCTGGTTCAGCGCATGTTCATCAAGGTCACAGCGGAGAGGAGCGAGGCCTTCTTGGGTGTCGTAAGTTACGACTCGCGGTGTCAGGAGCATACTGGCAGACAGCCAACCTCGTCTGGAATGAAGGACTGGATGCTCTAGAGACTGCTTCCATCTCATTTTGTCCTTTTAACATCCAGCCGTAAGCGGTAAGTCCCTTCTTGAATCTGTCATTTGGTTTCTTTACCCTAACATCACAATAGAAGAAGAGTTTTTAGCTACCGGGGAGAACAGGGGCACCGCTGCAGTCCAGGAATTGGTGAAGGTAGATGCCTTCAGATGCCTTCACAAAAGAAAGAGCTGTAAGCTATTGTGTTTTAGTGACAGCCCGAATGGTGATACTTGTTGAGTCGAATATTCTCTGAGGTTGTACCCATGGTGAAAGGTTTCATCACCACTAGTCCGACACATTATGTGAACTGAGTATTAGGCCCGGACTGGTTAGTGGCGCTCTTGCATTGTAGTGATGGAAAATGACTAACACCGGCACACCCGACATTATTCGTTAGACATCACAGTGAAATTGGCACTAAGATGCATGTGCTTGGTACCACCACTCACAAATCTATGCAGGGCCAGTATGATTTAAAACTATGTGTGTGGCCTTCGGTCACATCTGAAACATTTTTACAAATGTCCTTGATTTCATATCTTTTTGTCAAGTCTTTTGGCATTATGTTGTCATTTTTACACTGACATAAAGTCCACTGTTGTAATAGTGGAATTATGCCATTAGATTTGTTTTTGTTGTTTTCCTTAGTTAATCATTATCAGCTTATGCCTGGTCCAGTCAAATCTCAGAAAACAGCATGCTGTATCTCTGATAACCACCTGAATAGCTTTGGTGAGGTGCCAGTTTATAGCCTGAACCATCACTGGTGGGTTAGTAAACGGGTTACCACTGAAGGAGACATTAACTGGGTGTGTTTGGAAGTATTCTGACTAAATAAACGACAAAGATCCTAGTTTACTTAGAGAGGAGTCAGGGTAGCCTGCACCCACTGACTCACTATTGCTTGACCCCAATGCCTAAAGTTCTCTTAACATTCTCTGATGGGCTCCAGTGTGCACTCATATATCACATTGCTCTCATCTGACCCAGTGTTCCACTCTGGGCTATCACACTGACTGAGTTGTGCTGAAACTCAAGGTCTGTAACTATTCTAATGGCTGACTCCCAAATATCCTCCCTAAGCTCTAAGCCCTTAACCCTCAAACACTAAACTGACAAACTGGCTTCATGATTGCTGATTGATGCCAGTTAATTGTAAGGGTTAGGGACAACATTGAGATTCAGACCATGTATCGCCAACGAAGGGACTGCAGACATTGGCCCATTGTTTCCATGATGATGCATCTGTAAACACAACGTAGAACAGTAAACAGGACACAGTTAATGTGACCCGTACTGAAACGGCTTGTGCTGGGTAAGATGAGCCATACAGCCCTGGGGAAATTCTTCACTCAGAAGTCTGAGTGATTAGTGGAGAGCAGTTACGGGCTCTTGAGAGCAGCTAGGTCTCACCCAATGACTATAGATATATATATATATATAATATATATCTATAGTCATTGGTCTCATCTAAACAACCACATGGGGCCTGTACTACTAAGCAAGGTTACTGGTTAACCCGAGTAGCTTTGAGAGTGACCACTGATCTCTAAAAGAACCCTCCATTGAGCATCACTTGTTTCTGAAGTGACATGTTGTTTTTACATCAGCGGTTACTCGAGAGGTTACCCAGTTTAGCCAGTAATCTGGCTCCAAAGTATAACCCCAGGTGACGCCTGATGACTCATTATTTTGTCCCTCATCCAAGTGTTCACAGGGCACTCTGTGAAAACTACCCTGGTCATTTGTAAGCCATTGCACTGATATTACAAAACGCCAGCAGTAGATGTGCTTTTTGAACAAAATGTAGCCTAACTTTTAATGGATTCCTTTACTTCAGCTGGTAACTATGACCCTGTCCTCTACAGTAACCTGAGCCCCAGGTTTATCTGATTATTCCGTGAGTCCTCCAGAGACACACTTCCCTATTGTACTGTTGACTGTCAGACCACTCTTATGTGAAGGCGGCTGTGAGTAGAGAGATATCGAGTTAGCTAACGCTGGGCTGCTGTTATCTAAAAGGCACAGCCCGTCACCCTGCTGGTTCTCCTCCCATTAGTTTATCAGTGTTACATGCTCCTGAGAAATTCCTCATCTTCAGACTGTTGACATCATGGGTCGACACTGAGATGTCCATTCTGCTTAGTCAAGCTTCAGCCTCAGGCACCTAAGCAAGGATGATTACATGTCATTGCATCAGTTGGCCCTTTAAGCACAGGTCAAAGGGTTTGGTCTGCCAACATCACTGCTTCATTTGCATTGCCACTGTGTTGCATTTTGTCGCATAGCATTCCAATTCTGTCAGCAAACACTGTCAGTAAAATAGAACAAGATTGGCAACATTTGTTTAGCAACGTTGTCTCTGCTCCCAGCAAGTATTAAACAGCTTCTCATTGTTGCCGCATGTGGGTGGGTTTGCATTACACCCGTGTTCTCTCTGTGTCAGGCTAAACAATAAAGGCCCCTTTGTTTTCACTGTTTTCAAGACCTTTCCCCCAGTCCCATATACATGCAACAACATCCACATGGTTTCACAGATCTCATTTTCACACACTCCTCATAACTTTAGACCTGGGGCCCATCTCATGCACTTTAAGGCGAGTGTGAGAATCCCCGGCTTCTACTTCTAAATTCCAGTCCCTCTCCCTCTCTATCCTTTGTGTTTGGGGGTGCAGCTCACCACCAGAGGAACAGGAAGCAAAGGAGGAAAAGGAACTAGTGGAAGAGGAGAGGAGGAGGGAAGTAGGAGAAAGGGGAGAAAAAGGAGGGGGCAGAGGAGGGGAGGAGGGGGGGAGGGAGGAGGAGGAGGAAGAGGAGAAGAGGGGGGCAGAGCAAGGCTCTCTGCTCCTCCTCCTGCTGGGAGGGCTGTAGTTCTTCTGCTGGAGACGTCTAGAATTTTTCCATCCTTCACTGGCTTTGGTCTGATTTCACAAGACCTTTGTTCCTTGACAGATTCAGGTCAATATTGAGTAATGGCAGGATTGGATTTTAGTGTGGATGAAGGACCACTTTATATGGCGTTGAAATGAATGAGGGAACGTATGAGTGTTACTTGAAGTATCATTAACATAATTTTTAATGTCCATCAGGCAAATGATTTTACTTGTGAAGATTCATTATTCTCTGATTGTTTTTGGACTGATATAGTGTGGGAGGTCCATGGAGTCAGTATTCTCAGACCAAAGTCTGACATAAGTGATATTGTTGCTCCTTGCTGTGTCAGGATGTGATCTTCACCCTCTCATAAAAAAGAGAGCGGTTTAAGTCACACAAAACTTTCTCAAGATCTCGACTTTCACACGACTTATCTGCATAGCCCTTTTTTGGTTTAAGCTGTGAATGTGAAAATATGCCTTCTCTTGGTCTTCTACCACTGTCCTGCTAAGGGGATCACTATAAATACTTACTTGTGCTGTTTAGTTGTACTTAATGCACGAGAGAAGTAGTGGTGTGCGGTCTGGGATGTCATCAGAGCTACAGTTGTTGGGTTAACTTTGACTTCCTCTTGCTTCACCACACTCCTGACCCCCTGGGTCCCCCACCAGACTTTAAGGATGACTCTAAAAAGGTCAAGAAGGCGGGCAGCCTGGGCGGGGGGGGGGCGGGTGGTCTTGTTGAGTGTGGTTAGTAAGAGGGGGGGTAAGTGAGGGGTTGGCAGAGTCATCTCAGCCAATCCCGCGCGGCGCAGGGGCATCACATTGCCATGGGGCACAGACGAGGAGTGCTGTTGATATAAAGACTCAGCCGGGCTGTGGAGTGAGTCCGTGTCGGTGCTTTCAACTCCAGCACAATCCCCACCACCACCACCACATCTACTACTGTCTCCTCCCGCTCCTTCTGTCTCTCTCTCTCTCTCTCTCTCCACTGTGTTCATCTGCTTCGTTGCCTGTATTACCACGGGCATTAGACAGGACTGAACTGTACCTACTTGAGAAGTCAAGACCACAGGAGCATTACATCAGAGCAGCGCGACAACAGAACTGTGAGTTTCCATGTGTCTCTTCTCAGTTGGCTCACAGCTGTGTGTCATCCACACACACATACACCTATAGAGCTTTAGCTCAATGAATGGAGCATGTTGATACTGAAATTTGTTAGAAATCGTCAAGGGGTTTATGCTGTCCATATAAAATGATAGTCTAATATATAAATGATCATGTGGTTGTTGTTTGTAACTTATTGTCACTATGGACTTTGGTCAGTAAGACGAGTAGTCTAGTGTTCTGGGTGTGTGGTAGGGACTGTAAGTGTGCCCCCACCCCCTTGTTGTTTATAGTTCTGGTCCCTTGGTCCCCACACTGCCAACATGTTGGTATCTTAGGTGTCCTCTAACAGACTGCAGGACCTGCTCAACACTCAGCTCCACCATGCCAGAGAAAAAGCTGATGACCTCTAAAACTGATCCCCTTCCCTCTCTCTCTCTCTCTTTCTCTCTCTGTCTCCATTTCTCTCTCTCTCTCTATCCCTTTTGCTTTCTCTCTCTGTATTTCTCTCTCTCTCTCTCTGTCTCCATTTCTCTCTCTCTCTATCCCTTTTGCTTTCTCTCTATGTATTTCTCTCTCTCTCCCTGTCTCCTTTTTTCTCTCTCTGTATCTCTCTCTTACTCACACACTCACATTGTTTGTCTCTCTCTCACACACACACATTGTCTCTCTCTCACACACATACCTTCTCTCTCTCTCTCACGTATCTGGACCTTTGTCTCCATGTTTCAATTACATGTTGTGTCTCAGAGACTTGCTGACAATACAGGTCTGACAGTCTGTTGCGTCAGAGAGGAGTTTTTTTGCTGAGCATTTCATCCAAGCGTAGGGATTCCACACACTTGTGCACCAGCTAGGATAAGTCACATATGACATCTTACAGGCCTGTCAGGCGAACGCCATTCTCCAAGACACAGGGATTAAGATCAGCTTGCATGATGCAAATCCAACCTCAGAGATAAAAATGAAAGACTGGAGAATTGTTTGTTCAGAATATTATTTATATATATAGTCTGAATCCCATATAGTTTTAAGATCCAGGGCTGAGGTAGGCATTGGGACTCAGACAGAGCATTTAGACAAAGAGAATGGTTGTAGATGAAGGCAGGGCAGAATTAGTGACTCTGTGGATGTCGAGACAACTGACACTGTCACGGTTTTCTCATGTGGGCTGCACTTGCATGACATGTCTGTCTCTCCCTCACTCCCTTGAGAGATAAATTTAGAGAGGGAAAGGCCGTTATTTTGGCAGAAGTGCTCAGGTTCAGTAGAAGTAGGTCGGAGTGTGTGTATGTTTGTGTGTGTATGTGTGTGCATGCATGTGCAAGGGTACATCTGTACATGGAGGCCAAGTTGTGGGTCAAGTGGTGTAGCTTGTGAATCATATCTATATACCACAGGGTATCCTGTTACAACTACCTGATACAATGTGGTTTACCTGCTCCTGTTAATATGTGAAGCATTATGGTCAGAATCACGTCTAGGTAAGTAGATCCATTCATCAAGCTACAAAAAAGCAAAATGGCAGCACATCAAAAGGTCTTGGGCCGTGTTTATATAGCCTCTGGCCTGTTTGTCATGAAACACTCTGCGCTACATCACCAGAGTGGAGGGAAAAGGTGCTAATTGAAAGTGGTGGGAAAATAGATCATGAGAGAACCGATGGAAAGTCAATGGGATTGTGGGCAGCCATCCAGCCGCTTGGCTCTGAGTGAACAGCAAACGAACAACAAACAAGTGGTGGTGTTCAATGCTGGATTTTTGTAATGCATGCAGCGGTAAGGATTCTCACAGACATAAGCAAACGATCACAATTGCGTGTTTCTTACACTTTGGAGTAGCTGATATCTAGCTCTTACAGGTTCAGTGTTTAAATCTCAAAATACGCACCCGTTAAATTTGATATTTAACTGTGTTTCGTTTTGTAATCCCAGTCTGCATGTGTGGTAGGCCACAGACAGGGACACTAGTCAGGTCTGTTTGCCTAAATGGAATGTTCCCTCCATTGACTCCATTGTGTTTGTGGGGAAACAGATTCAGAACGCTGAATTAAGGTCTAGTAAAAGGTCTAAGGTCTAAAGGTCTAAGGTCTAGTAAGTTGCTGTGAAG
This sequence comes from Tenualosa ilisha, assembly GCA_015244755.2. NCBI lineage: Eukaryota > Metazoa > Chordata > Actinopteri > Clupeiformes > Clupeidae > Tenualosa > Tenualosa ilisha. Next base: position 1,464,796 of record PYXC01001758.1, read on the forward strand.
CAATTTGTTCTGATGAGTTAATTTCCCCCAAACAGTCACCCTCTGCTTACCTCTGAGTGAATACGTCATTATGTATTCACTCATTAATCACTTGTTGCCACCTCACTAACGTGGTGCTCATTCTCAGTGGTCCAAAGGTGTACCACAACACTTGGGACTCCATGGTGACAAATGAGATTTGTCCACATGCATATTTGCTGACAAAGCTCAGACTGAAATGCAAACATTTTCAGTGACCTTTGCCTCAGATGAGCCACAGCGGACATGTTTGCGTCAAGTCAACAACTTTCAGCTTTATTTAGCATCCTTGGCCTTGATCAGTCATATCAGTCTGAAACGGATGCTGTCATCGAACCAACCAGTGTAATTTAGTGTGGGTTCTAATGAGGATATATTTCAAGCAGAAAGTCAGTGTGGGTATAAATCTATTTTGGTGACAACTACTTTTTAAACATAATGGCATTATATTTATGTGGGGTTGTACAAAATAGTGTCTCCATGTCTAGAGAAATACCTGAATCAAATTGAGTGTGTGTAATATTAAGTCCTGTGGGCAGAACACTGCCTGTGAATGGGATAATTTTCTAAAATGAATCCAAAATAATAAAATGCAGAGTTGTGTAGTAGTATGATAAGGCATGATATTTCGTCTTGGGGTCAGCTGACTGGGCCTTTTAGGGCAACATCATGGACATGGGGCCAAGGATGAAAATGAGTTTGACAACACTGGAATAAATAGTGGCTCTCCTGGCTAACATATGTGAATGAGGCACCTGGTGTGAACTCCTCAGGTGTTGTTTTGACACAGTTACAGTGTGTGTGTGTATGTGTATGTGTATGTGTTTGGACTGTAAAACTTAAACTCACAGGACACAGGAACCAGCATACTTATATGGTTCTCCTGGCTGCTTTTTTTTTTACTCTGTCAACATGGGTCCTGGGCCTTATCTCTGTGTCCCTTGATAATGGTGATACGTGATCAGAAAAATAGGGGAAAAACGTTCACAAACATGAACTCAAAATCGTGAGCAAACCTTGATGTACCTTTCCCCTTTTGCTGTTTTTCTTCCTAGTAATTCTGAGGCCTGAACTCTCCGTTAGTATTTGGACTGTGCCGCTACGAAACTGACCATGACCAGCGTGAACTCCCCCGCCTGCCTGCTCGCTCGGAACCACTTCTACCGCAGTGAGTCCACTCTATTTTTAACTTCCTGGCTTTGTTCCATGTTTACTCAGCACATGGCAAGCAGACTGCATGTGGGAAACGCGTGGAACGTTATCCAAAGTGTTTTGGCCAATACCGCACCCTTACGAGTAGAAAGAAGATCGGAACAAAATGTTCCTGTTTGTCTCATTCTGGGACATTTGTGGGTGTCGTGATGAACAACCAAATTCAAGTTGCTTCACCCAGGAGATCAGTAAGGATCCAAATTGCGGAATTGGTGTAGATTCCAAGTTTTGATTTAAATTTCATTTAGAATTTGTCATCAGATAAAGCTATTTTCTTCTGCCTGGCTACATGGCCTTCTTATGATCATTTGCTTGTGATAGTGAGCCTGGCCTCGCATGAGCACGTGTCTTTAGCTGATACCAAGAAAGCCAAAGTAGGGGATGGATATGAGTGAAAGTCCTGCTTTTTTCTTTCGTTCCACAGATGTTGAAAGCTCAGCGAGATTGCCCCCCGAGTACGGCCTCTCTGAGTGCTTAACGCAACCCAAACAAAGGCAAGTGACTGTCTGGGTTACTGCGTCCACATACCCAGGTACAGTAAATACACACTGTGGCCAGTGTCTCAGTACCCTCCAGTAACTTAGACGCCCCCATTAGGGTGCCTGGTGGCAAAAACAGTAGGCTTACTGCATTATTGCATTATATATCTGTCAAAGACAGACCAGTTTTTAGGCGTTTTTTAGGATTTCCGACACTTGCTTCACGCAATAGCAAACAATTGTAAGTATCCATATAGGAAACAATGCTTCTGCAATCGGAGCAATATAGTGAATAGTGATGAGCCGGTGCAGACGCAGCCGCTGCTGGCACTACGGATGCATTGTTTCTCAGTGCTCGGAGTCTGTTTTCCAGGAAGGACTGATGAAATAATAGACTGCAAAGTGCTATATTCTCATATTACAGCGATCAAATCTGTCAGGAACATCAACTAAGTTAAATTTGGCTAAATCTTGAATCACACGAAGTCCATATTAGTTGTTGTCTCATTTTTGACTCTTTGTCCTCACTTTTAGACACAAGTGTCCTCCTTTACTTAATCTGGTTGGTGGTCACCCTACCCTTGTCACGTGCAGGAAGTAGGTCTACAAAAACAGCAATCAAGGCAGAAGTGAAACTACATATTTTTTGTTTTTAGCAGCCAGTGTAGTGATCTATGGAACACACTACTCTTGTGAAATCTATATTTAAGATCTTACCAAGAGGAAATATATGGTATTTGTTATTGGGATGGGGTTTGTGTTTGGTTATGAAAATTGATAGGCTTAATATGTCATTTGTGTCCAATAAGACATGTTGTCCTTATAAGACTGATGTTGATATCAGCTATATTTAACAGGACTTTCCAAAACATTCACAAAATCCCTTCATTTGCAAAGCCTGTAAGCTACCATTGCCTTTTACGTCTCAGTGTTTTTTGAGTGAAAAGTGGCATCACCTGGTTGATATGCTGGTGTGTATGTGCATCAACAGCTTGATTACTGCCCCTTGTTTGGACCTTGATTAGATTCAACCAGGTGATGTCACTTTTTACAACAGTGGCAGTTTACGAGCGAAAAGATTTTCTAAACTTTTGATAAAACCAAAAGCATCTTGAGTGTTTTAAAATAACTGGTATAGCAGACGTCAATCTTATTGATGATCTGCATGTGACATAATTTATATTTTGTGCCACAGTAAAATAGGTTGTTGGCAGCAAGCTCTGGGTGGAATGAATGGGTTTCAGTGGGTCGGGTCTAGCAGTCGGCTAACTTCAGTGAGGTTTAACCTCGGTTATGCCCTGTTATGCCTGTTGCATTTTCAAGCATATCAACTCTGGTTGCTGTAGACTTGAATGCCATTATCACCAGTTTTTATGCGTCTCACCTTCTGACAATTACTTTTACATCATCACTGATGCTTTTATATTACAAGCAGATTTAAAAATTTAATTACAAAGGCATGGGAGTATATTTTTCACTTCACCATGATGTAGTTCTTGCCTTTTTGCTGACCTGCACGATAGGTCATGTGGTTATGGTCACATGCTTGCTGAAGATCAAGGTCAACATGTCTTACTAGCCAGGGATCACTTTAAATGGAGCCCTCACCCTAAGAGAAGAGTCTCTAGCCCTGGAAAATCTGCCCAATACTCTGCCCATCAATGTCAGTAAGCCCACAGCAATAACCTGTTGCTGCATCTGTGTTCAGCCCGTACAAAAGAATAACGTGGGTGTGACTCTTCTCTACTCCGTTCCTATCCCAGGATTCCCAGCCGAGACGAGAAGCTGGACGATCAGCGTGGTGCTGCGGGCGCCATCCCCACGCTCCTCTCCCGCCTCTGGGCGGAACAGTCCAGCCAGCCGCACGGTGAAGTAGAGTGGGTGGCAGTGCCCGCGCCAGCACAGGCCCCGAATCCTGAGGAGCAGACCTCGGGGGGAGGCCAACATTCCTCAGCCTGGCTCTCCTCCACCCTCTCTCTCCTCTGCACAGTGGTGTGGACCTGAGCCAGACACACAGCCCTGGACACTTCAGCCTTACAGAGAGCCCAACAGTGTGTGTGTGTCTGTCTGTTCAGTGTGATTTGAGCATGTAATGTGTTGTTTTAGCATGTAATTTGTTGCGTGTAATGTGTGTGTGTCTGATTTGTTGATGTATGGCTTTGTGTGTGTGTGTGTGTGTGTATGCAAATGTATTGTGTGTTCTATGATGTCTGACACACCGTGCTTTTTTTTTGTTTTTTGTTTTTTTTTTTGTCACACTACTGTTTTCTTGACGGCTGAATGTCTACGTACTCCCACAGCTGTGTGTTTTGTACAGAGTGCAAGAGGACTGAAGAGAAAATCCCTTTTTGTAATTCGTCTGAAGATAGCCCTGCAGCAAGCAGCCAGTCTGCAATGTTAATGTTGCATAACACATTCCCACCCCCCAACCCAAACCCTTTCCAATCCCCAAAGCAATGTGTTAGCTCTGCTCCCACCCACTCCCCCCCCCCCCCCCCCAACCCCCCTTTACACAAACTCCTTGGATCCTGGAAAGCCTCCCCTCTCTGTCTGTCCAAAGCATGGTGCCCCAACCTATAGGCTCCCATTTTACCAGAGCCTAGGCCTTGCTTGCTGAGCTGAAAGGGAAAGAAGTGAAGCACACCTGATGGACAAGAGTCAGCAAAATGGCTCTCCTATCCATCTATCCGTCTGTCCATCTACCAACCAAACATCTAGCCAGCCAGCTGCCCAGCCACGCTAGTGGTGCCTGCCCAGTGACCTGGAAAAAGTGCTAGCAGGGTAGGAAACACTTCTCTCCCTCTCACACACACACACGCACCAATCTCACGCCCAGGACATGACTGCTCATTTTATGTACATAGAGGAATAGGACATTTATGTTATCCCTTGTTATTCTTGGTTTGTCTGTCTGTTTGTGCTGTTGTGTCGCCTGAATTCTCCCTTGAAATGGCTCAACAGTTGAATGTACAGTGGAATGTTTGTAAATTGAGATTTGTTTCCAGTAGGTTTTCATCACGTGCCTTGCTGAGACAGCACTATTTTATGTGCGTCACGGACAGCAGAGAGACAGAGGCCAGTGTTCTGTCTCTTCATGTAACCCCATAGCACTTTCAATCCAGGGAAAAAATAAATAAATTCTTGAAATGGATCTGCAGCAGTTTATTTAGTGTTTGTCATGTTTCATGTCTTTCTCTGACAACATATGAAGTCAGGCACATATTATATAAAACAGTGTGTAATAAAGATGTTGATGTTGAATGTCTTATTTGGGGTGAAGTTGGTGGGGGTAAAAAGAAATCAAATAGCATCAACTCCACTGCACTTCCCCTGATGCAACCTGAAAATAGTAGTCAAACGTATCGCATTTTGACAAAGAGCTCATAACACTAGAGCCCTCGGTCTATTCATCTGACTGCAGCTTGGGGGGATGAGCACTCGATGCTTGTTTCAGCCATAGGATGAACACACAACAGGCTGCACAGTATGGAGGCTGGGCTAATGGTTATGTAACAGCAGTTCAGACATGCTCATCTCTCCCTCAATGCAACATAGGACACTGAAGTGTACTTCAGTATGCACTAGCAGCAGTGTGGGTACACATTGAGCACAAACAAAAGAACAGCTACTGAACAAGCACGTACACGGGTCCACTAGTACAATTCGCCATTCAGATACTTTGGGCCTCAATGGGCACCCTTTAAGCAATTGCAGTGGGCCAAAAAGAGCTTTCAGAGCTAACATTATGCTGCCATTGCCTTTTTGTCTTCTTTTTTAAGCAAGCTAGTCAGCCGAACTGATTTGTCCAGACAGGAGAGGGTTAACTGGGACAGATGGCTCAGGCTTGGTTTTATAACTCAAATAGTGGAGTTTTTTTCCTTTGCTGTTTGATAAAGGTGTATGCAGGCCTATTCAAACAGACAAGAACCTGCCTTCTCATGTTGGGTACAAAGTAACGGAGTACAGAAGGTGTTAGGTTGCTTGAAGCAATATTTATTGAATCTGAAAACACAGGGTGAACATGTGAAAAACATCAGAACAAAAACATGACATCCACCACAGTGTTACAGATGTGTAAAAACATACAAAAAGTTTCTTGTTCCTTTTTTTTTATTATTATTTTTATTTTTAATTATAGATATAAAAATGGCAGATAAAAAAATGGAAACACTAAAAGCAACCAGTGCTACGAAGAAAAGAAAAAAAGAAAAAGAAAAGGAGCCGTCTCCGTCTCCTAGCGTTGGTTGCCCCGGGACACTGGGCTCAGGATGGTGGAGTTCTCCCCACCTCCGGCTTCCCAGCATCACTGCTCTCACTCGCCTGCCTCTTCATTACCATCTCTCTGGCAACACAGGTGATGGTTCCTTCAGCCATGCTGACCACTCCAGCCCTGAAGACACACCACGATTAGTGGGAAAATTCCCAACATCACATCCCATTTTCCCATTTCCCTCACCCAGCATTCCAATCCCAAACCAGCTGTGTCCTTTGGACTGATATATTTAGAAGTCATACACTTTTTTTTTAAACAAATTTGCTGTTATACATTTAATGTAGATTTCATGATTGTCCTCCTTGGACAATGACCAAAGACAGAGTCACAAGGCCCTGCCAATACTCACTTCTGTTGGGCTTCTTCAGTGAGGGTTGTCATCTGGACCTGCTTCCCGAAGAAGAAACTGGACCACCAATGCCCCGAGTCCTGCTTGGGCAGACCTAAAGAGACAGAAAATATATGGCACTATTCACACAGCCCTTTCACAAGCTTCCAATTCATGTTTGCTTGAGTCATGTGAGATAATCACTCTACAGATTAGAAAATTGACATCCACTCTGACGCCAGTCATTTCCTGCTTCAACACAGCTGCTATAAACACAACTGTCCCTGTGCAACACTACACCCACTCAAAGTTCACTATGCACAACAGATTACAGAAACAACTGTTGTAATTTCATATAATGACAATGTAATTGCATATCGGCTAATTATATTCATCATATTTTCCTCACCTGGGTGGTGAGGGATGACTTCTCCACTATACTCTGAGCTGCTGCATGAGCTGTTGCTGGATGTTGAGCCAATGCGTCCTATGAATGACAGGCAACATGAGTTAAAATGATGCTTTAAAGGCATACAGGCAACAGTTTTTATTTGCATACTTAATGATTTGTAAGGAAAACAATTTCGATGCATACTGCGGTAGTAGTCGTGGGTTGCTACCAAAGAGCCGCCTGCTGGAATAGCTGCCATTCTTCAGATCTTGTAAACAGTGCCTTGGATGGAAACCCTGTGTGGAGCCAATAAGAACAGCATGCTCGTTGGTAAGCAACGGAGAAAAACAAGCACAAAGCACTGATATCCGGGACAAAGCCTGTCAGTGATGTGAACGAAGGTCAGCATTGAAGATATATATTTTTTTAAATAAACGAGTAATCCATAGAAAACATACGTCTAGTTTACAATTCAAATTTTCAGGAGACAAAAATATAGCGTTATCCCCGAGCGTTAGCGTTATCATCCACGCGTCAAGTCCACATTATGTGGCCAATTACTTCATAGAGGAACAAAAAACACGAAGCCCCGAAAGACACTGGCGAAAACATATCCTCGACTGTGGCTCAACGTATATCAACCATAGACGGTAAAAGATGATATCAACGTATACACATGAGCTGTGGCTACATTGTTTACACTTGTGAAGCTTGTGATTGCTGTAACGTTAATCCGAACTAGTTTAGCTGGCCAGATTCTTGGACACAGCGACCACTAAAGTTACGCCGACAGCATCGTTTAATGACAGGATTCAGGATAACTGAAAATGACATTTTCAAAGCAGCAGCATATGAATCAGATGTCGAAAAGCAACAACCGTCAGTCAGTCATCATCCTGAACATGTTTTCAGTATCAGCTAACATAGTCAGATTGTTAGCATCATTGTATGGTGTAGCTGGACTGTTAGCTTACAACAGGCAGGCAAGCAAATAGTCGACCTCAGTACGAAAAATGTTAATGTCCGTTACCTTCAAAACCGTATGTGCAGATGGAAATAAGCACCCTTCTCAACTCAGTCGGCGAGGCTCTGGGGAGTAAACGCTAGGCGACGGGGCCCATTGGAAAGAAATGTTTGGGTGGCTGAAACCCTCCACGTCCTGGCAGTGGACACTGCAGAATATAGAAAAATACAATGAAGGGCCCGCATTTATAACACAAATGACGTCACGTACAAAGAAGTAGCAGTTAGGCGTGGCCTCGCAAACCCACCCAAACCAGTAGAATCTTGTTGTGGTTTTCTTATGATGTAGCGGTAGGTGAAAGCTGTTGAGTATATTGTTGAATTCTCCATGAAAATTGGCAGCATAAAGCATACAGCTATAACATGTGAGATATAAGGATAAACTACAAAAGCGAAAAACTTCAAGCAAAAAACTGTTCAGGCCAGTGTTTGCACAATGTGCTTTAATTCTAACGTTTAGTCTTACCTAGGGTCACGGTCATAACCGTGTTATGAGCTTGTTTTGTCATGAGCAAAGCGCACTTATAAGCCGTTCTTTCATTAAATGTGCTTGACAGAAAATTGTTTTCACATTATATGTAATTTCAAATTATATTAATAGTTTATTAATAGCGTACTGAGACATCGTAGCATCTCCCTGGTGGTCTAGTGGTTAGGATTCGGCGCTCTCACCGCCGCGGCCCGGGTTCGATTCCCGGTCAGGGAAAGATACTTTTCTAGCAGTACCACTGAAAATCAACGCAAGCGGGGTCTGGTTAATCTGCTTTAGTTATCATAGAAAGAGTGGCAAACCTGCTGATCGCTGCTGGCTGAAGAGAATGAATACTAAAAGATCTTATATTGTCAGGTTTCCCACCACCTCCATCTTAACTTACAAACCACCTTCACCGCCACCAAACCACCTTCTTGGAATACCCCCCTGATGCTCAGTGTTCTGTGTGCCTTCACTGTACACGGACAGAAATACGCAAATCGAATTAAAATCTTACATTCAAAAGAGGCGAGCTCTAGTTTCACTCTTGCATAGGTCTTTAATCAAAGTGCGCCACCAAGTGGTGGAGGATTAAAACATTGGGTGACCCATATGTAGGATGCAAGCAAAGGGAAGCCTTTTCAACGTATGCCCATTTCTACCTGAAGAAAAAAACTATATCAACAAAAGGTTAAATTATAACACTACACAACCTATTCTTTTAAGGAATGCTTTATTGATATCCCAAACAGAGTAAAAACATAAACTAAAACCGATCCATCATAATTGGCTCCAAACAATAATTTGATTTTCTCTGTACATCTGAAGTTGATGTTCCTAAATTAAAGCTCTATGGTTTAAGTCTAATCTAACTAGCTAGCCCATGGGATTTTAGATTACATACTGTCTCAAACTCAGAAACAAAATAGCCCTCATTCTGTACAAACTAGGATGCAGTGTTCTATTCCTCCAATTGCACAAGGTGAAAGTCGATGAGAAGACACTAACCTATCAAATAATGGCAGCTTTCTTCATATCTAGTTTTAAAGTATGGCAACCAAAATACAAATCCCTAGAAGACCAATCCAATCCCCCTGAAGTCTTGTTGGTTGTGTACTACCAAAACTTTTCAATGTATGACCTCACAGTGATATATGAAGGCATAAGAGCTGATTAAAACACAAATGGGGGAGGGATGAGGAGAGGGAGAGAGAGAGAGAGAAAAGACTTTTAAAGACCAATTAGACCATCTTCATTATGTTGAAGTAAAAAAAAGTGACTGTGCAATGCTCAAAATGTCAATAGTGTCCAGTCTCTAGTAAATCAATTAATTGATCAATTAATAAATCAATCAGTCAAGTAAACCAATGGCACAGTTAAAAGTATTACGATTGTTTGGGTTCAGTATAGTAAGAGCCAAGTTAGTGTAGATGGAAGTGAGGCTTCACTGGTATAACTTGGTGAGTAGTACATGGCGGGTACATTTACATGTGTATGAGTGGCTTCTGATGTGACACACGTGCATCAGCTGAACACTGCCACATGTGCTATGGCACAAAAGCAGGCAAATCATCAACACAAAACTCACAGTTACCCTCCCAATACATTATTTTCAAATCAGCAGACAGAAAACAGAGGGGGGAAACAAAACAAAACAAACAGACAAACAAACCATAAACATGCACATAATAAACAAAAGAATAAAGCATGAAACATAACCAAAAACAGGCCAAGGCCAGAAACCCGACAGATAAAGCAAACATTAGTGAGAAAGTGTAAGGCTGAGAGATTCCACATTCACCAGATGTACTGCAAAGCAAAGCAAAGCACTGCTTCACACTGAGCTCGGTTGGAGAATAAACCGAAGACGAGCTGAATGGCCAGCTGTTCAGAATGCTGTCATCACTTTTCTTTCCTCTTCAGTTACCCTTTAACATTTCTGCTGTTTTGCTTCTCCTTTTCTCCACCATCTTCTCCTTTAAAGTTGTCATTCTTTTTATTTACTTCTAGGCAGATTTCCCTCACCTCAATGAATGCTGCTTGGCAGTACACTTTAAATATAGTTGTTCATATATATATATCTTTGTATATAGATAAAAGTTATGTAAAAACATTATGCAAAGCAGTGTAAAATAGTTTATAATACAAAATGCTTTAACCTTTTTATTGTCTGTTTTTTAACATTTTTTTTTTGGTGTTAATTTTGATTTTTACATCTTTTTACGTCGATTCCATGTCATGTAGCCTTCAGGTGAGTGAGGGTGGTTGCGTTGCTGTGTTCTGATGGCAAGATGAGCACATGCTTTTCATCTGGGTCAGGAGGTCAAGGTCATGGCTGGATGGAGGAGGAGGAGGAGGGAGAAGCCAGGAGCTGGAGGTCACAGGTTGCTGACTGGCGTCATTGGAGTGAGAGAGATGATGTGACTATACAGTCTGGGGGAGAGGAGGGGGAGGGGGGTAGGAGGAGTGTGTGAGGAGGTGGCTCTAGAAGGGAGCATTGTCCTGTGCGGGATTAGTCTCCTTCGGGGACTGGGCCTCCTCACCGTTGGGCTGACCGCCAACAACCTTGTTCTGGGAGGGACACAGAGATGGGCAGAGTTGGCATGAGAACAGGAAAACAGGATATCATGCCAAGGTTAGAATAAAGAAAATACAGTCAGTGTAATTCTATGGTATTCCACTAGGTGGAGAATAAAGTTATTGAGAAGGCAAATAAATGCTGTATTTTTGCCTTTTTTTTAGCACATTAGTTTGAGACTACAGTTTGATGTTCTCACCTTTAGGTTTCCAACATTTTCTGTAAAGGATTTGAAGGTGGGGGAGTTCCTGTGGGAAAGACAGTTGCATTAGGCTCGTCTTAAGATAGCAAAGCACTGAACCAGGAATCAGTACTCCTCAATACTGCATTGGTGGAGCCAAAGATGAGACCTGTGTCTTTATGGCATACGACTGTATTACATACTGAATACAACCCTGGATGTACCATTGCTAGATCTTTTTTGTTGTTCTAGGCTAAGAAAATGTGTGCCAATTTACATACCTGCTAATTTTACAAAACAGAGTCATCATTTCGGTAAACGAATGTGACTTAAAGTGAGTGCACAACTTGGGCAAACGAGCACACATTTAGTTGATACATCTCCCCACTCCTGTAGTATGCACTATAGCGAAGTATGGCATTTCAGAAAGAGCCACTGACTACCCATGACATGCCAGTAGATCAGTGTGGGCTTCTTCTTCTGTGAGCACAACAGGGCTGTCTTACAGCAGAGTGACAGCAAGTTCTTTTTCCTAAACTAAGAAGCAGAGATTTATAACTTGGGTTGTGCTCCAAACCATTTATTGGTGTGTGTAATAGAACTAGGGTTTAGAATAACTGATAACTGCTGTTTTTTTCATTGTAACCTTTTGTAATCTATCCCTAATTGGCTTCATAAAGATTCATCCATGTCTAATATCTCATGTTTAATTATTTCATGGCAACACACTTTCTGGACTATCTGAAAATAAAGAATAAAGTCACAGCCACCTATCACAAGAGTGAGAGTCATTTCCATCAAAACACAAAACAAAACAGCCACCTATCACAAGAGACATCATTTCCATCAAAAACAAGCCAAAGTGTGACTGGGAAACGAGAGGCGAGCTCCTTAGCTTCCCTTTGTGTACATTACCTCATCGCTGGCATACTTATAGAGTGGCGAATGGAGTAGTTGCCACTTTGAGTGCATTAAAAGGAAGACAAGAAGAGTGTGTTAGAAGCAGAGCGGGAGCACAGGAGGCAGAGACAGAGACAAGTCAATCAAAGCAGATAAGAGAGGAGTTAATGGCCACTTTAGTTCGCCTGGCTTCCGCCAGATACATCTAGTTTTCGGAAGAAAAACATTCCTTAAATGATGTAACAATATTACAGACATGTAAGCGTAGCTGGTCAAGGCCGGTACTGCTGTACTAAAAGCCATTCTGATAAAAACAGACAGAGCTTAACCTCAACTGATACAGAGAAGAGGGCTGAGAGCCTTCAATTTGCCTTTGTGAAAAAGTCTCTAATTACCCCCACTGTGCTTATGTTAAATGACATATTATTGGACCAATCAGTCTTACCCAAAGGACTGTGAGAAAGGCAGAGCTCTGTGGGCCAAATGAGGGAGGCAGTTAAAAAAACAAAGAAAAAAAAGCAATCAGGTTTAGAGCGAGGAAGACAAAACAGGGAGGCAGGCAAAACTACAGGGAACAGATGGTTGAGTTAGTTCAACATACAGCTATATCCCAACAGCTCTTCTTTAGTTAGCAGCCTATTGGAAGCGCTTGTGCAGTGAGTTGATGCATGGCTGATGGTTCGGAGACCACTGATGGCAGCTAAGTGAGCATGAATTAGAAAAACTAGCCATGCAGGGTAGGAGCAAGCCTAAGTGCAGTCAGGAAATAGGACAGAAAGATGTTGTGAACCCACATAAACAACTACCACTGATTTGGCAGAGCCAATTTTAAAAAGGGCTTTAATGTTTTATTTTTGTTTTAAACCAACCACACAGACAACCAGTGGTGCAACCTTTCCGGGTACATGAAACCACTACACACATACACACATTTCACTACACACATGTCCAAATTTGGTGAAGTGCCTTTTACATTTTAAGCAAGGGCTCTTAAATAAGCAAAGCAGACTGCATTACTCCAGCATATCTAGAACCACAATGCAATCTGTTGTCTTGAAATGTTTCAATAATTGTGATCTGCAGATCAGGTAGTTCAAAGATGTTGAAGTGGGGGGAAGTGTTAGCATGAGGCTGAGCAAATGCAGAGAGGAGGAAAGTGAGAGGAGATGAGCATTCTAGAAGTGTCTAGAGGCCAATAGGAAGAGAGAAGCCCCCAGCAGCCAATGAGAATGAACATTCTAGAAGGGTCTAAAAGGCCAGCTCTTTCCAACCAACAAAGCTCATCAGTCAATCAATGAAAAAATCTCCATAAGGAACAGCCTCCTGAGAGTGTCTGACCTCAATATGTTTCAGTAAGGGTCTTGCTGACACTTTAAGCAATAAATATGGCCCAAATAAAAACTTATTTATTTCAACAGCCATTTTGTAAGTTAGTGGCATTAGGTGGAGAAAACAAATGTGCTGAGACAGGCACGGGCCTTGCCAAGGTTCTGGAAAAGTCCACCCCAAGTACAGTAAACACATACATCTACAATCTCCCATGTCAAAGGATGTTTGGGATAAAGGTTCCTGCTATCTAGATGTATGCACAAAAGCTTTGCTGTTTGGCGTATGGCACACGGAGCCAGAGAGCTTGGACAGGAAAGGTGTTTGTCCAGGTCGGACAGGAAGTGCAGTGTGGTGTGTTTTGATACCTCATGTCACCCAGTTTCCTGGTGATGGCCGTGCCCATGGTGGAGAAGGCAGCAGTGGTCTTCTGACCGGCCTGAGACAAGGTTTCCTGAGTCTTTTTATATCTGTGGAGTGAGGGAGGGCGGGAGGGAGAGAGGGAGAGAGAGAGAGAGAGAAAGGGAGATGGGGGTAGGGAGAAAGATGGAAGGAGGGGAGAGAGACTATATATCAGCGAGAAATTAAGACACCTACACAATGGCTCACATAAAATCTATAGCTCCTCGTAATCTCTTCTGGGAAAGATGGCTGGTTAGGGCTGTACAAAGAGAACAAAGAACAGACAGAGAAACTGTGGAGGAAGTGAAGTGGACAAAAAAAAAAAAACAGCGGTTGACCCAATTCAGAAGAGGTCTGTTCATTTCCATGGGCACCACTCTGCAAAAGCCTAAAACCCATTAAAACATAAAAGAGCACAGTCTATATATGTGTGTGTGTGTGTGTGTGTGTGTGTGTGTGTGTGTGTGTGTGTTACCCAGCAATGAGGAGAAGGAATGACCTTTTCACTGATAGAACAAGACAGAACAGACATGTGTGGGCTGGTTTGCTCTGCAGGATTTCCCACTTAACAGAGTAGGATACAGACTCCCAGAATACACCTAGGTGTGGTGGAGCTGTTTATTTACCACAGCCAAACCCTTTGTAGGCCAATAGCACACCGTCAGGGAGAGCTCCACCCATTCTCTACAAGATACCGATCAGTAAATGAACCCTGCTGTGGAGTAAACTGTTGGACTGTGTGACAGGAAAATAGCGGGGAACAATCTGGCTATTAATTGGGGTGTGATCACAGGCTAAATGGTAAATTGAGCGATCAATGGGGGACTCTGACACCCGTATCAAATGGTGTGAGTGGTGTGTGTATGAGTGGGTGAGTGTTCAAATGTGTGAGAGGGTGAGTGCAGCTGTAGGACTGGATTTCCAAAATAACACTTCACCCCACCCTCAGCAAGCAGCTCAGCTCAAACCCTCAGATTAAGCCCTCAAAAGAATGTGACCTACTAGATGGCCGACTGACAGCCACACAGAAACTCAAAAGTACAGACACACATACCCACATACATACACACATCATTTACTAACATGGTGGTTTGTCTGCTGAGACACACATAGAGAAAGACACTGCCTGGTAGAGACCATCAGCACTGAGCTAAAGATGTTTAGTGCTACTCCTAACCTAAAGCAAAGCGGCCGATGAGATGATTAAGTGCTAAGCAGCATGACTAAAACCACCAGAATGAGAATATCTCCCCCAGCCAAGCTCCTGGACCTTCCCAACACCTGACACGGACTCCCAGCAACTCACTCAGAGCATTTAGCCTAGCTCTGTTTACTAGCCCAGGGAGATCCAAGAGCGCCCAAGAAACAAATGGCATTAGACAGGCCCCAGCATCCCAGCACAACCCCATAGTCACACATCAAGCCCCCTGTAGCTCTAAGAAACACCACTATCGATCAGGCCCAGGTTAGACATGAACGCACAGACACAGCAGCGTATTGTCAAACCCCCCACCACATTAAACTGCCTATGTAGGCTATTGGATCATTACAGCTAGGCTAATGCTAAGCTACATGTTGTTAAAGGATGGGAAAACTACAAATCAACAGGCTTAAACCAAAATAAAACAACAACAACAGACATGGAGAAATGTAACAACTCACGCTTCTGATTGGGTAATGTCTTCCAGAGTAGCACTCGCTGAAAGATATCTACAAGCAGACAGGGTAACAATTCAAACATTTACCCGGACATGAGGGAGAACACCATTAGTGACTGAATTACACACATGCATAAACAATAATAATATCAAAACACGATTATGTTTTAAAATAAAACACACACATACACACATTAGATGAACAAGCCTGCATATAAAGCACACTGAATGCATGGACAAACAAAAAACAATGCTGTGCTCGCTAAGTTAATGGTGTAAACACAAATCCCAAGTGGATGCATCTTAAAGGAGAACTCTGGCAGGTTTCAACTCCGAGCATGTTGTTAGAGAGCTTTGATTCAGTACAAAAGTGACCAAAATCCATTTAGAAATGAGCGCGCTATGCTAATATTGCAAGCACAACAAAACATAGCTGACAGGGCAGATTTGGGCTTTTGTTTGACATGGAATCTCTCTTGTTAGTTACGTTTTGTAGGTGCTCACAATATGACAACCTGACAAACGGTACATGTAGGTTTAAATGTGCTGGAGTTCTCCTTTAAGGCAGGTTTTGGAATAAGCCCTCGGTTTAACCAGAGAGGAGAGCATGTAGCTCACAGTATGGGCTAGGTTAGGCATGTACATAGGCATGTTTATATGCTGCTGGTGTGGGCTGGTGATGTAACCTCCATCCATACACTCTCAAAGACAGTGAGTGCACGGGCAGGCATTAGGCTAGTGGAAACACATTTAGGAGGCCAATAAATCATAAGGATTATGAAAGAGACCCACCAGCACCAGCAACACATGCATGCAGGCCTCGCGGTCAGCGGCCTTCCTCACAGGGGAGAAGAGCTTTTCTGCAGACAGGGATAAACAGCAGGAGATGGCCAGCTCTAGTCTGTGCATTGCACAATTGCTTGGCCAAACATGGTGTGGGTTTAAAAAAAAAAAAAAAAATGAAGAAACCCTGGGTTCACCTCTGCAGAACTTTCAGTTTCAACACAGACTGCTAGGCCATTTTCCCTCATTTCCTAACATCGACTGCACAAAAAACAAGTCACATGGTTTAACTGACTTTTGAAAAATCCCACTGTGCTACTGTGACTCCGCGTTCATGTATACTTTGGCACATTGGAGATATTGATTCTAAGGCTCGTTGTTTCACATGTGCTTGGCATATGCACATTATTGTATAGCCTATCCAGGCCAGCTAGACTGGCACCCTCCTGATAGCTACGTGGCACAAGCACCCCACTGTACAATCAGAAGCTGTCTTGGGAGTAATCATGTGACCAGGCGCGCGCACACACCAGCCCACAGCAGCAGCATTCTACTGTATGTCCTACACACTCCGTCCATGGGTGGACTGCAGCCAGTCAGGAAAGCCTGTATCAGAGGGCAGGCAGCCATGGAGAGAGAGAGAGAAAGATAGAAAGACAGAGAAAGAATTATGGAGAAAAAAAAAAGAGAGTGAGAAACATGGGAGAAAGAGTGTGAGACTGTGCGTGTGTGTGTGTTTGTCTGTTGGGAGGCAGGTGTAAGATCTCTCATAGGCTCACGATTAAAAAACCCTGTCCGGCCAGTTCTGAGTCTAGTCAGCCATCCGGTAAATTCCAGGAGAGTCGCCACGCCAGGAAGAGCACCCAGCTCTGTGTCCATTAGTCAGGGCTGAAAAGAAACGGCTGGGCACAGATGAGCTCATCCGGAGAGGTGCATTATTATGCCTGGCTCTGGGCCATAACGTTATGGCAAAAAGGGGAAAAAGCACAGGACTGATCAGAGGCTGATGAAAAAGTGTCCTTCTGGAAGAGTCTGAGTATTATGACTCAGCAATCAGTCTTTATGCCCAGCTGAAATACAACAGGGAAGTCAAGACTCTGATGAACAGCAGCAATGTAACAAAAATACACGAAAGAACCTGATCACAAAATAAGCCTGCATGTAAGGAACCAGAGAGATGGTGAGAAAGACAGAGGACAGGGGGATAGAGACAGAGGATAGGACTATGGAGACTGACACAAAAAGATGGAGAGAAAAAAAAAAAAAGAGAGAGGGAGAGCGAGAGAGATAGAGAGAGGGAGGGAGGGAAACACAACTCCAAGGGAATAAGAAAACCAAGCTTTTGTTCTACAGAACTGGGATGTGTTTCATAACCTCCTACCACAGCCACCACAAGAAACTATCTGTGTAATGTGCACTTTCTCTGCCCAGTGTTGAGAACACACAGTGCCCATCACAGAGAGCAAGATGGTGAGAGGCAAAAGGTGATCAGTGCTTCTCGCAACCACATCACAAAGACGTTTCAGAACCACACCACATCACGCCAAGACATACACTCCAGTCCAAAGACAAGACGGAGCGTCTGAGGATTAGTGTGAACACCACAGGTCACACAGGCTAGACAGGAGATATTCACTCAAGGCATAAAACACACACACCATCACAGTACTATACATGTGACTAACAGACATCCCTACAGAGATATCTATAAACTCTACAGTCAAACATGCACTCGTGTGAAGTGTGTGTGTGTGTGTACATATACAGTATGTATGTGTGTGTGTATATACACAGTATGTGTAGGGGTCTGCCCTGAAAGACATGCCTATTTGCGGTAGTAATGTGTGTGCACTGATGCAGCTTAAATGAGTAAACAGTTGTTTGATGGAGATCCATTGATCCATCACTTTGAGTAAAAGCGTCAGCTTAATGGATAGATGTAAAATACATTTACAATGCTTGATAACTAATTGTTTAGCAGGGATTCTCTGAGAGTCGTTGGTCTAAGAAGAAGCCAGAGTGGACTCTGTTAGAGCCTTGCCATGGGAGGCAGAGACCCATGAGGTCCAATGCAAAAAGGCCACAGCAAAGTAAACTCCTCATGCAGACAGACTCACAGATCAGAACCAATAACTTTTTCATTCCACTCGCTGAGGCGTCCTGCGGTTCTCACATAGCTAGAGGGGGAAGAGAGGGGATAAAGACAAGTTCACACGCTGTGCTGCGCTACGCTACGCTACACCGCAGGAGCGACAGCAGCCAGTGCAGATGGGAGCTGCTTTTTCACACTGGTTTGTGGCTGAGCCGATCCTGAACTAGTGCTACTGCCACTGACTTTCAAGCTCTAGTCTGCCTGTGTGTGTCTGTCTGTCGGTAAAGTAATGACAGATTCCAACTCCGCCTTCAAATGAATAACACCCTGTGTGGTCATTTTTGACATGACCTGGCTGAATGAAATGACAGATTTCAATACTGGAATGATACAAATAAGCCATACGGAGCATAGCAGGAAATAAAAGCATTTACCTGGGTCATTAGGCAGAGCACACGGACAGCGGCCATGACAGGCAACAGCTAAGCAAACATCACTGAAGCTTAAAAATGTTGCCACAACCCTTGGCGGTCATATCAATAGCCGATCTGCACGGTCAACCTAACATTTGCTGAGAAACGCAATTAAGGCAACATGTCACTTCCTCTCTAGAGTGAAGTGGCATGATCTTCTAGAAGCTTTTACTCACGCGTTCGAGGTCTGGACATCCTGCCAGCCTTTAGTGAGGTTCTGTTTGAGCTCGGTGAGGGGGCTAAGACCCAGCTTGCGCTTCAGCTCTGTGGCGTGCTTCTCTTTGGCCGAGAGCACCTGACGCAGAGTGTGAATTTCCTCTTCCACCTGTCACAAGCACAACAGAGAATCAATCTGCACTGATATCAAATGAAACCAAAACTAGGTTATGACTAAATGGGATGCGGAATTAAGCATCAGTATTTTTCAGAACAATAATACTAAATGGCTTCCTGTAATTATATTGAGATAAAGGATGTTTGATATGCATGTTGTGTTCTTGACATCAGTAATGGCCAGATTAGCCCATCCTCACAGACGGACATAATTTTCATCAGATCAGAATGAGTCATTCTGATATGAATTTGAACATAAATAGCTGAATGTTAACAAATAATTTTGAGATGACGACCAACATAACGACAATAAAATTTATATATTGCATCATTTCTTTGTGTATGTTTATAAATGGGCTTTGAAGACCCTGTCTGTGCATCAATAGGGCACATCTGAATAGGCCAATGATAATGTCATGGTCACATACCTTGGTAAGCTCTGTGCGCAGTTCCTCAGCCTCTTCTACTGTCAGGCCAGGAGGCAGTGTTCTGTTGGCATTACCTGCTGCTCCTTCCACAGGGACATCTGAGAGGTCGTTTGTGCCCAGGCCTTTGTTGGGAGAGTTCAGATTGATGTCTGTAGCCACAGACCATAAAGAGAAAATATAAAGAATTTCAAAATTGAATACAGATACACAAAAAAATTCAGTATCTGTACATCTACTTATTCAAGTGTGACAATAGAGGGGCTGTTATTTCTGAAAAAGTCTTTCTCAAGGATTACTGTCCAGAGTAATTTCCTGTCATAAAAGACAGAGAGAACTGGCAATTAATTACAGCTAGAGGTAAAATTAAATAAAAGAGAGGGACGCATTCGAGGGTATCTGCATGGCAACAGGGCTGAATCAGGGCTGGCTGTCTACCCCAGTGCAACACTGAGCTATTGTAACTAGAAGATGTGTCAGTGTAGTGATGAGAGACAACAGCTACTGATGTGGATAACCAAGAGTATTAAGTCACACATCATCTCCAACAAGGTCGCAAACACGTTACAGGAAGTTCATCTTTTACTTTGTTAAACTTAATAGGGCTACACTTTGGACGGAGGCTCAAAATGTTTTTGAGGAGATCTTTCTGTGTTTGGCTGATTTCACCCTTCTTCTCCCTTATTTCTACATATCAAAACACAAGACGGCTGTAACGTTAATAGTCACAGCCCCTCTAACAGCTGGCTACGAGGCACCTCCAATGCTACAACAACACGGTCTTGCACGAACAGAAATTGGACAGCATATTATTATAGGTCTACTGTACCCGTGTAATCTCATGCCATTGCAAAAGAGCTGAAAATAACGATGTGTTCACAATGGATTACTTGATGCTCAACCCACAGACAATAAGATGATCACACACACCTATATTATGCTGGTTTGCGGAAATGCTTGGTGCCTGCCTTTTAATACGATAAATAAATTACATCAAGGAGTCCTTAGACTACGAATACACTGCTAGGACTAAGTTTTTTTGTAGCATACAACTGGCACTGTCCAGGTGACATCGATATTCCTACAAATCTTTCAAGTTCATTGTTATAAAGCATGTTTGCAAGCACTATTTGTAAACATGATGCGTGTATTCTTCAAGGAAAGAATTACAGCTCCAGGAACATACTGTTCGAGGAGTTTGTCTGTTTTCTCAAGAAGCAGTTCGTGTGCGGAATAGCCCAACGCTAGCTAAGGGGTAACAACATTTCACATAACGTAATATTAAACTATTTCTGACAGGTGCTCTGTAATTACTACAAGTAAGTAGTGTCTTCATTCGCGTGAGTCTTACACTATTCAACCTATGTTATCTAATGGTTGGTTCAACTGAGAATAGCGAAATTACGTTGACATTGAATTTGGGTTACATTTTAAAAATGTCTTGCTAATATTAGCTAGCTTGCTAGCGTCAACGTTCCTTGTTTGGGACAATTAAATAATCGATTTCCAATTCAGGAACAGGATTTATGTGCATTATTTTGTTTCTTTTATTCCGATCCAAACTAATGTAATATCTTAAGACTTTTCTTGTTCATATTGGTGTTCTTGATTAAGCTAAAAGGCAGGGCCCATTTTCCAGCCGTGGTAAGCATCAAGGAGCGTAGTGAACGGCCATCCCCGCATACGATTCTACTACAACTGAATAACTGATAACAACGTATCAGACATGACAGCTGTCGCGTGGTTTATTTACCTTGATTGGCTGTGTCCATGGCGTCGAAAAAATGAGCAGGCGTCGAAAGAGGTTTGTGAGATTAAACGAGAAAATCTGCTTCTATTATTCGTATGACCGAGACTTCACTCCTTCCAGCGTATCCTCGATTTGCCCACAACAACAACTCGCTGAGACAGTCACGGCCAGGCACACGGACGAGACAGCCAACTCAGCTTGATGAACCTTTCGTTTCCACCCTTTCCGGCGCAACAGGATGACGTCTCCCAATCAACTCAATATAAGTGAATGGGTTATTTTTATATTAATTTTATCCATTTTAATATCAGCCTGTAAAAATGTCTTTATATCCACTAGCAGCAACGAATTTCCATACCAAGGAGACTGCTGTTGGCAGCTGGCCTGTTTAACAAATAGGCCTATACATCTTTGGAGAGGAGAATGCGTTTATAAATATTTTAGCTCAATGCCACCAACATCCCTCTTAGTGGTGCCTCCCAAGAACAGCAGAAAAAAATTAAAATAAATCATCTCGGACTAGATTACTGATTTTGCCTCTTGAAGAGAGCTGGCTGTGCCCTTTCAGTAGTCCGAGATGTATGTTTGATCAGTATGATTAGGCCACTTCCACACTCTGAACGGCGTCTCGACAGTCTTGGAAGTATTCAGCTGCAGTGTTCTGATTAAAACTGCAGGCATCACCACAAGAATGTCAAAACCAAATTCAAACATCCCAGGCAATTTCAGAGGTGGACTTGAGTGCCATAAAAATGTTATTCACAATATGGGGCTTGTTAAGACAAATGGAGAGCATCTCAGCCAACATATATGATTATGTAAAGATTTTTATTAAGACGTGATTATGTAAACAGATTTTAAGACATGCTTTTTTAAATAACTTCGTTCAGCAATTAAAACTCTTGTGAATTTACATCTTTGCTTGCGTCAGCCCTCATGGTTTTCTTAGGCAGCAGCTGAGCATGGATGTTTGGAAGAACACCACCCTCCGAGATGGTAACCCCTCCAAGAAGGCTGTTGAGTTCCTCGTCGTTCCTCACAGCAAGCTGTATGTGACGTGGTCCAATTCTCTTTTTCTTGTTATCCTTGCTGGCGTTACCGGCCAACTCCAGAATTTCAGCGCACAGGTATTCGATTACAGCAGCCAGGTAGACAGAAGCCCCGCTTCCAACGCGCTGTGCGTAGTTGCCTTTACGCAGCAATCGAGCAAAACGACCAACAGGGAACTGAAGACCAGCACGGGCAGAGCGAGACATGGTGGTCTTGGCCTTAACAGCAGCAACCTTCTTTCCACGACCGGACATTTCTGGGATGGGAGAGGGGGAGATTTGTTGGAACCATTTCCCTCCGTTATTCCCATTCGAAATCATTATTACGATCCGCACAACTCACTTCAACAACAAAGGAATCATACGCCCTTTGAGGCATATTAGGCCTCATTTTAGGTCTAACTATTTATAGTATAAAACAAGTTTAACCGTGGGCCAGGCCAGTCTCACCATTGACAAAATACAAGTTTTTAAGGCTCTGAATCGAGTTGAAGATTAACCTATTTTATACACAATAAAGGCGTTTAAAACAGATTAAACATTAAATATCACAGAAACGTTTACTTACTTGTTTGCTCGCCTACGTGATTGCAATGAGGGAAAAACAACAAGAGTGCATTGCTGTCTGTAGTCTGCCTTTCGTCTGCAGGTCTTTTAAGGTGTGCGCGATCATTCTTGATAGAAGATAGTTGCCAGCACCCCATCCTTAGCAGCTGTCATCAATTACCTTGTGTAAGCCTCGATGCTTCAATTTAGCCATTAATCAGCCAATTCTAAAGTCTAAGGCCTATGATTCACTGGCAGGCTTTATTTTCTTGGATTAACGTTGGATATTTTTGCAGTTTTTAAAATTTGAATCAGATAATTTCAGCATCAACAGTTTACTCAACTTGTCCCATCTCCCTTTTCCACTAAACCCGCCAATCTCTCCAGTAAATCTAAGATCTGATGCCAATGGCAGCTGTTCAGAACAGGACGCTGAACAGGAATGTCTCTGATTGTGGTAAAGCTGGAACTTTCTTAAATTTGTTCTTAAATCTGTATTAGTGAAAACAAATCTTCTTGAAATGGTGAGTTTTAACAACAAATTTCTTGTTAAGAATGGTTGGTATATGAGACCCAGTGTTCTTCCACGGCACAGCAGAGGTAAAAATGATTTACACTTAAGTGTGGCTATTAATTCCATTCTGTGTCATTACCACACTCTAAGACAGAGACAAGTTTGGATCAGGCACTTTATTCTGCAATCACAGAAGGACATCACACTTTCCAACATCTTTAAACATGACAGACATAAAAATCATCAGTGAGGGGCAAGAAAAAAATGTTATTAATTATTATAAATGAGGTGTTTCTAAAACAACTGAAAAAATACAGGTTCAAACAGTACCTAAACTGAGGCCTAGAACAGCCATCACTCAGAAACATTAAGACATATTGAACACAGCAATTAAATAATTGATTTCAAGGAAGGTGCAAATCTGTAGTAATAAATGTGCACTTTGTGTGTAATTAGTCAAAAACAAACTCAAAGATGTATTTTTTTTAATGAGAAAATAAATCGCTTAATCTCACAGTTTATAACTGAGGAAAGACAATAATGTGTTCCACTGTCTGCCGACACACAGACAGGCCTTCTTCAGAACATTTCCTTCCTGGATTCAGAATAGCCTTTTACCTGCAGGTCCTCATTCATACACAGCCTGTTCTTCATGGATGTTGGAGCAGGACAGGCCCTGCTTACCTCCAAGCCCTCACTGTTTTCCCTTCTTAGAGAGAGCATTGAGCCAGGAGAATGAGAAGCTGAGGCGAGTAGGGTCACTGCTGACAGGGAGACTGGACCTGTGTTCCACAGGGTACACCGGTGCTAAGGACTGGACAGAGAGGGAACCGATTAGCATGTATGCACAGGGAAACATACAAGCTTATCACATCACGTATATGAACGTATGTACATATATATGAAGACACACTGGCATGGTGTGCACAGTATGTGAGCATGCATACACACACAACACTGAATGATGCTCTTATGGAAAACTGCTTTGTCTAAGCTGCATAGGAACAGGGCAAGATAATCAGATAACAGGGCAACATATTCAGTATTTATGGCCAACAGTCATTCATATACAGAAACACCAACATAACTTTTCTGATACTAACTACTACTTCTAAACACAGTAGTTTGTGGTTAGCTGTTAGAGCATATAGTGCTCCTCCAGGCTAAAAACAAACCACAGTCAGCTGTTTCCCCAAGTAGGCCAACAGGACTCAACCAAGATTGCATTAGCTGAAAGCATATTGCTTACCATGTTGATGCAGTTTTGCTGGCTAACCTACCACACATGCAAGGTCATGAAGTCTTGAAATCCTGTTACAACCAGTTTCATTTGTCCACTATACTGACCTGCCTGTCCTGTCTGCCTGCACTGTCACACCAAAGAGTATATCCTCTTTGGTCACACTACATGTCCAGCCACAAGGGGGCGCCAGGGCTGGGCTCAGAAGTTGACCCATTGGTCTGCTCCTTCACTCTCTTGTCATGGGGTCCCACCGAAGGGGGGGTGACCCTAGAAAAGGACGGAGGGAACAGACTTTGAGTACCTTTGTCTTCCTCTTCTTCTTCTTCTGCCATTTTATTGTTTTCCTCTCCTTTCCTTCCTTTCTTCCTGCTTTTTTGGCAGCTTACTGAGTACAAAATAATCTGTCTATATATTTTATATATTTGGCTTGTCTGCCATTTAAACTTTAGAAAAAAAAGTCTGTATCCTTTATAAAAAAATCCCTCTAGTTTACTATTTTTGCTGAATCATTGTCATAGTATCTCTGATCCAGTGCAGCTGCCAAGAGCTTCCTGGAGATTGAAATGGATTACACGAAAGCCAGAATCCAAAACAACTCTCAGAACATTACAAAATACAAAGACTGGAAGTGTAACAGGCAAAACAGATTTTGTGCCAAGATTTCCTCTCTGAGTCTACTGTGGTGGCAAACAACACATGCAGTGTGTGATTTCACATCAAGAAGGAAATCACATCAACAATTCAACTCCAGATTAAAAAGCACCTTACTATACACATAAACTTTGTTTTGTCTATCAGCCAATGCCTTTGGTAGTGTTTTGTTTTACATGGTAAAATATTAAATATGCCAAAAAGCTATGTTCTAGTTTGTTATTTCAGCATTCCATAAACCAGTGCAACAGTCTGATCTGGCACAGGTGTCTTTTCATGGCATAGAAGCGGTTTTGTTTTGACGGGCCTGAAATTTGCCGTACAATCTCCACATCAGTGCCAAAAGAAGACAAAACATGCCATGAAAAGGTCACTGGCTGCAAGCAACACTTTGTCTACACACCCATTCCATCCATTTGCCAGTAGTGTGTAGTCATGTCTGTCTCTGGCCCCAAACATACAGTAGCCTCATTCACATACTCCCATTCTCAGACCAGTACCTGAAGCTTGGCTCATCCTTCTGTGCTATGTACCAGTGATGCACTGAATGTGCCCCCATACCCGCTGCAGAATGACCATCAAAGCCAGGAAGTAAAAGAGGAAGGTGACGGCCTACAAAGAGATGGAAGTGATGGGGGAACATGGCAATGAGATCCTTACAGAGATGCTGACACCGTCACATGGTAAACAGAGGGAAGGACCAGGCTGGTGGCTTCACAACACAGGTGCCAATTGTCACTCAGCGCCCCCTTTAACCCTAAAGGGGGAATTATGGTTCTGCGCTGACTTGACGCACAGGGCACTGCGTTCCCTGTCGCAGTCGTTTTTCTCTTATGGTTCTGCATCGAGGTTGTATGCGCCGCAAAGCAATTCACTGCCACAACGCTATGCTCATGCCTGTCCACAAAGTAGCGTACAGTCTGCTGACGAAGATTTTAAAATATTACTGAAAGATAGACACAGTACAATTGAAAAACCCTGCCATTGAATTCAAAGCAATGTTATAACTTTTTTACAAAGCCTATCCAATGGACTAGCATGTTGCTAAAAGTATCTACAGCGGGCTGCTGAAATATACTAACTATACAACAAAGCAAGTGGACAAACTTGACCAATCACAGCCCTTGCGGTCCGCATCTCTTGCACTTACGGTCTGCATCGGTTCGACAAAATTTTGGAGTTGCACATCGGTCAACGCAGACTCTCTGCGGTGGGGGTTCACGGCGACACAGATGTTCTGACAATATGATGTGTGACCATAAATTGGGCTTAAGCCCTCGTCCCTCATCCTTCAAAGACTTTACTAACTAGCATGAATCAGCCAACCACAAAGTCAATTCAAGTCAGTTAAGCCTTTGAGGGTTCAGGGCTAAAGTAGACTTTGGGATTCAATCAATATTTCCCAACAACATTACAAGCATTCTGTGGTAAACATCCCAAATTATTTGCTAATGCCACCTTCTTTTAGCACATGACAACATTGTCAAGTCACCAAAGCCAGGCCCTTCCCTAGACAGAAGAGAAAGAAAATGATGAGAAGAGTTGTGGGGGATGAGAGAGGCAAGGCGGTGGAGGCCATGATGCAGAGGTGAGCAGGAGAACCAGCAGGAGCAACAGCAACAGCAGCAGCGATGGGAATGGAGTGATTGGTTGGTGGTCTGGTCACGGCGGGACGACAATTACAACCTAAACCCAAGGGGCAGACTGACCTGTGGAGAGATGGTAATCATACTGCCTTGGTTGGCAGAATGCTCGCCTACATCAGAGCCCCCATCCCCTGTCTGATGGAGTAACCCTGAAGGGGTTTCTGAGGTGACCCTCCCAAAATGACTGGCTGGGGTTTCTGATGCCATGGGAAGAAAGCCAGCGCCCATCCAGGCGGGCAGTGGGAAGGCCTGCTGGAACTGAGGCTGGGACGGAGGGCACTGGGGTGGGGGATCCCTTACTACCAGGGCAGGGCAGTCGGGCACCTGCACTGGGTCGTCAGACAAAGCCACACAAGGACTGGTCACCTGCCAGCTATTGGCTTTGTACCAGCTGGGGTAGAGCTTGGTGTCCTCGCTGGCCTCTGCCCTCGAGCTCTGGATACCCAAGTCACCTGCATCATGCTCCTCACACCAGCGCTTCTGCCCATCCTGCTCATTGTGAAGGTAGGGTAAAGGAAAGCCTTTCTTAGACAGGTGCAGCATGGGGAGCTAGTGGAGTGGGGTTATATTCACTGCTCATGACAGTAATCAAAAGAACATTATTTATGGTGACCAGTGGTATTATATTAGCCTAGTAGAAAAGCAGGGAATCAAAGCATACTGGGAAGGGTTTTATGGCCTGAGAGGAGAAAGAGATTGGTGATTAAAAAAAAACAAAGAGAAAGAAATGGCAAGGAGATGTAGGAACAAATCAGCAGGGGAGCATAAGATCATGCTAGCTTTACCTGCTGGGTACTTATCCCGTCTTGTTTACAAAGGTCCTCCATTTTGAGGTCTGAACAACCCTCAGCCTGGCCCCGAACCTCCTCCCTAGCTCCCTCTTCTGAGTCCTTGATGTCCAATGTATCAGATTTCAGCTCCAATACGGGCTCTGGGTTCTCTGTGTCTGGGTAAAGATTCAGGATGGGAGCCAAGTTGGCTTCATGTTCTGGCTCAGGCTCTAGGTCCAGTTCAGTCTCCGCTTCTGGAATGAGTTCAGGTTCTTCCTCAAACTCTTGTTCTTCTGGGACCTCTTCGACTTCTTCTTCAGCTGTTGAGGATGACAGTTTTATTATGCACATGCAACTCAAAGTAAACAGTAGCCACTGCAACCTGTTTTTTTTTTGGGGGGGGGTATTCAAAGACAGATATTTGATTACTTACTCTTGATGAAATCAAGCTGGTAAAGAGCCCTCTCCTCAGCATTGAAATCTACTTTGTAGTGGTCCATGTTTTCATAGCCAGGCTCAAGGGTTTCCATGACAATGCTATTGGCTGCCTCATTGACTCTAAGGAGAGCCAGAGATGCCAGACACAAAGAGAACAAAGGCTGTTATATTATAACATAATACAAGTTATAATAATACATGTTATATTATAACATAAAACATTAGTTAACCAATGAACTTCCCAAGACACAGTAATAACAAAAATCATGATGAATAGTGGAAAAGGCTACACTTACTTATCAATGAGAGTCTTTGCATTCTGTTGTGGTAAAAAAAAGTAGTTATAGTAGTTAGTGCTATATTCCAGCAGATCTCCCCTTGGAGATGTATTACCACAGCCTGGTGGACTAGACTCTTTCATTTTGCACTTCATGCAAAGAATCTGGACACACTAATATTTACTTCATGGTGGGTGGGCACTTTGTTTGAACTTTGAACCTACTGGTCCTGCCTTCAGTTTCTGTTTGATGATTGGATGCTAAGAAATTTAGTTTGGGGAAACTGAAGCCTTTGGACAGTGCATTTAGCAGACACCTTTGTCCAAACACTTAAATTTGCCAACTATCAATTAGTTAAGGGCCAGTCTCTCTCCTAGAGCAACGTAGAGTTAAATGCCTTACTCAAGGGCACAACAGTGGTCGCCAGGATTCCAACCCGCAATTTCGAGGCTACTAGCAAGCTAGTCAGGTTCCTTAAGCACTATGCCACCACCGCCCAGTCACCCAGAGTACCCTGACTACTACTAGTACTGTATGCAGTGCAATATTGAACAGAGGTAATGGGGGGCACTAGCCTGGCTAGTTTTACCTGAACAAAGGCGGCCATTTCAGGCTCCTCCATGGTGTGAAGGACGGTGTCCACCAGCTTGGAGTTGGAGCCCACCTGCTCTCTATAGGTGTGCACCAGAGATTGCGTGTGGTTGGTCTTATCGTCCTGCTCATACGTTATGTGCTGCATCATGATCTTACGGCGCTCCTCTAAGATGGTAGACAGACGATCAAACTTCTCACAGAGAGCCTGCTTCTGGGTCTTGCTGTTCTCCTGTGGCAGTGAGGGCATATTATTAGTACTGTAGTAAATTCAGCTATGTTTAACATGGCTGATACTGTCATGCCATAATCCTTTATCTGTAATAAATTGATTATCATAGATAACATGACCACATAGCCACATTATTTGCCTATTCAAAATAAGTATTAAACAAACCTCTATGCTCCGACTGATTTCCTCCAGCTCACTGATGGCAGCTTGAACCTGTTCATTTCTGGCCACTAGAGAGTCAATCCCATCACTGAGCTCATCCTGCAAGAACAAGTTACTTGATATTAATATAGCGTGCTAGTAGTCCTGAAATTTTGAGTTTGAATCCCGGCTGTGCCGTTGTGTCCTTGAGCAAGGCACTTAACGTCTCAAGGGGAGACTGGCCCTGAAGTAATTGATAGTTGACAAATGCAAGTCGCTTTGACTAAAAGCACCTGATAAATGAATACAAACAAAACAAAACAGATTAGATTAGATTCTATTGGAACTGTACATTTCTTTGACAGTAGGATGCAAACAGCATGTTTATAAAGTGTTTGTTTTGAAAGCACTGTGCTGTACAACCTAGCCCTAGTATGGTAAGATGCCAAAGACAGGCTTCTCTTCAATGTAATCCTGTGTCTAATGATAGCTGATATCTAATGATAGCTGATATCTGCAGCTAAATGACCTTCCTCACCTTCTGCTGCTGGTAGACCTCTGGCAGAGGGGCGACCTGGCAGGACTTGTGGGCTCCAAACACCTTGCAGAGAGAGCAGGTGGGAACGTTGCAGGTGATGCAGTAGATGTTGACCTTCTCGCCCTCGTGTTCCTCACAGGTCAGCGGCACTGGAGCTTTGGGTACGGGCCTCGAACTTTAGCCACAGAGAAGCATTGCAGCAAAAGTGAGATGGAAAGCACACAAAATAATTAAGATGAAACATTTTTGCTGACTACAAATTTGAATTTTTTGCTAGTATTTTATATATTATATATATATAATATAATATATAATATTATATTATTTTTGGTGAATCTAATCGCTGACAGCTTTGGGACTGTTTTTTTACAATGTATTTTATTGTCTGTACAGAGTCATTGATTGTATATTTGAATTTTTTCATGTGTATTCCACACCTTGCAGATTCCTGCTTGTAAACATCAATGATGTTCTCCACCAGTAAGTTACGCTGCAGGCCGTAGACGCCATGCCGATCGAGAACCACCTCGTGACGACAGGATGGACAGCGGAACCGCCCACCGGTACCAACCTGAAACAGAGACGGCTACATCTCTCACTCAGCAAGTCTGTTCTCCAGCAGACAATTTTTAGAACTCACAGCTCAGCTGTCAAAAACAAAACTGCTCTCAAAGGCATTTTTGAAAATCATTCATGCCCATGCTCCTGGGGCATCAAACATCATCATCATCAGCAACTGGTGTGTGTTAAATAAATCTCATGCCTCACTAGGCACTTACTGTCAGCTGCTACTTCAGGGACTTTTTGACTCTTAATGCGGAATATTCCAACCATGTGACCATCAGTGTGTGCTGATTGGGGCCTGGTTGCCAAGGGAACATCTGACCACTGCGCTAGCGTGTCATGTCATGACTATGTCTTCATACCCTGCTGACTGCCCCAAACTACTCCTTCGTGTTTACCCCTGTCTGCCTGTGTGCCCCACTTGCCATTTATACACATTTAAGCCAAACATCAGCTTGGTCAACAACAAGTGAGGGTCAAAGTGCAATGCAGAAGGAGTCTGCGAACTTGCAGCTGCCATCAGGTCCCTCTCTGAGGTAAAGCAAAGGAGTAAATGGAGCGACGAGCGGAGATGGCACTGGGGACACAACCAGATGAAAGGTGAGAAAGACCGAACACAGAAATAGTTGCAGTCTTTAATAGACTTCAGCTGCCTGCTCATTTGGGGTGGACACACCGTTCTGAGGCCTCTTAGAATTGACCCGCACGGTGCAAATCAGGGGTAGCTTAGAGGCTTAAGGGACATGATCAGGGCCGCCCCAAGGGTTCTCAATCTGATTCTGCACCGGCCTGGGAGAAGGGAGAAGAGGGGTAGTTAGACCTGGGGGCCCCAGTCCACAGCACAGCCAGACATCCATATAAGCTCCTGCAGTTGCTGCTGCAGCCCAGGCTTCTCCCATCCCCTATATTCTTGCAAAGGGTCAGAGGTGAGAAGCAGTGAGTGGGTATCCAATAACAGGCTTACGTGCCAACTTTTTCCATGTAACATATAGACTGACTGACCCTCCCCTCGCCCTAGGTTCCAAGTTCCAGGTTCCATGTTCCGTGTTCCTAACAAACATCGTTGTGTACCATATCAGGTTCCTATATGCGCTGTCAGCAAAGGTATACATATGTTCTTCTGTCTGCTAGCAGCACAAGCCCAGGTTTATGGGGACCCGGTTTAACGTACAGTACAGCAGGACTGGATCAGGTGGGATGAGGTTGCCAGGTCACATGGAGAAACTGCTTTATTTACTCCTGTGCACAGAGCGGAGTGGCAGTGCCAGGGTGTCAGGGTGCCAGGACAGTGCTCATCTGATTCACCTCTGTCGTCCTTTGCTAATGAGAGCCAATAAACTCACGGGGGGTGCTGCTGAGGTCAGTGTGTTTGAGACAAGGAGATCTGGCACGGTCCAGCCACAGATCGACAAACAGACTCACTTGGCAGAACAGTGGAGAGATTGTTCATCTGACTGGCCTGACAATTCCTGTTATTTTTATATTGCTTGAATTGGCTAGAGAACACATCAAAGACAATGAGCACACAGCATCAGCTATAAATACACATACAGTGCATAGGTATTCAGTCCGAGTCCTCCTTTAGCCATTTCAGATTCGCACACCTGTTTGGGATTTGTGTGCTTTACTATTCTGCTGTTAAACCAGCCTAACCACTTTATCTGTTTGCATGCACATATTTAGACATGTAGTTTGTCATGAGTATATTTACACCCACATGTTTACATATAATTAGGTGCAAATATCTGTATGTCTGTGTTTAATTATGCACGCTGCCAAATTCTGAAGTCAATATGTCTATATGGAGTAACGTAGTCAGTCTGAGGCCCGCTGAGCTATTCTCACTGGGTTTGTGCTGACAAGCCCACATGTAAACCACAGCTGATCCTCTGACATGCGTCTGTATTAGGGCAGTGGTCATTAGTAACCTCTGTCTGCCTTGATCAGTCATTTACTCTGGAGCTAAAGCACTTTGATTAGCATTGTAAACATTATTATTAGTTCATCTCTCCCAGAAACAAATGAAGACACAGCCTCAGTGTGTTTGTGTGTGTGTGTGTGTGTGTGTGTGTGTGTGTGTGTTTGTGTTTAAGTTGGTGTGGTAACATTGCCTATTAGTTCATCTCTCTTAAGAAACAACTGAATACATGACCTCGGTGTGTGTGTGTGTGTTTACATCGATGTGGTAACTTTGCCTGAACCTTATGTGCCAGGGCTGAGCTTTGAGCAAGAGGAGTATGTCTGTCATAGTGGCTCAGATGTCATGCTGTTTGTCCATGGCCCAGATATCCAGATATACATTAAAGAGCTGAAACAGCTGCAGCCTGGAAAATAGTAACTGAAGATCATATAGTTCCTCATCTCCTTCAGAACAACTGATCAAGTCCTTAGTAGATGCATTTGACTAAAGACATCCAGGAAGTAAACAGCAAATTTAGTAATCTCTGACTCATAGCCAAACTGTACATCGAAATAGCATTTTATGATCTCTATCAGCATATTTAACAGATTCCCTAAGTAATTATGTCACAGAGACAGACAGAGCACATGGGTGTCCTTTTACAAACGAAGACTATTTTCAGATTTTAAACGCTTCCAGGACTGTCACACACACACACACACACACACATATATTGATTTAAAGTCACCCCCACCGCCTCCTCTTCTGCCCTATACATGTGCACACACAAAAACCCTTACCACCAGATCAGGGTGCGCTACTCAGACCCATTCATGTATGCTACACACAAGAAGAAAGATCAAAGCAGGACCATGCGTGGCGTGGGACACACACCTGGTAGAGCTCGTTGGCACACTTGCGGCAGAGGTTGTGCTGGCATGGCAGGATGACCACGGGCTTGGTGAAGACCTCCAGGCAGATGGGGCAAATGAGCTGCCTCTCCAGGGTGTTCAGGGCCTGGTCCTGGTGGTAGGGGCTCAGCTCCAGGGGCAGAGCCATGATCCTTAGTCTCAGGCTCCCTCTAACGCCGCAACTAGCTATGCAGGAGATCCAGGAATGAACCAGAGGTTGACGAGAGGAGAAATAGGGCTACACTAAGATGGTGACTGAGAGAGAAGGAGAAAGACAGAGAGGAAGAGGAGGCAGTCGTTGGCACTCGGTCTTCTAGCCAGTTTTGTGTACACTTCTTTCCTTCCTTCCTTCTTTCCCTCCTTCCTTTGCCTCTCTTATTCCCCTCTTGCTTTGTCGTTCCTCTTTGTCCCCCCTCCCTTCTCCTCTCTTCTCTCGAGGCACAGTGCAGTTGGCCTGGATCTCAGCCTCCCTCTCTCCCCCACCCCTCCATGCCCTGTTGGAGGGTGTTGTGGGTGTAATGATGGCAGTGGGAGGCGGAGGCGGAGGCGGTGGTGGCGGTGCTGCATGGTTGTCGGGTGTCTGGTTACTGGCAGGCGTCCAGGGGCTGCCCTAACCCCTCGGCCCATATCGGGCAGTGGCAGGAATGTGGACAAACGATGCCAGTGCTCTTTCTCCAATTACCCCTCAGCTCTGAACGCTCGCCCCTGAGGAGGACAGCTAACAGCTGATGACTGTCCCTAGGGTGTTCTGTACTAATCATGGGAAGGCAAAGCAGAGTTTGTGTGTGTGTGTGTGTGTGTGTGTGTGTGTTGGCTCATTAACATGACTTTAATTGGCCTTTGTATGTTAGTTGATTAAGTGTTAAGTGTAATTGCGCTATGAAATGTATTGTTTGATTGATGACTATGCAGTGTGGGTGTGTTTAAGATGAATGTGCATTTCTGTGCACTTGTTGAAGCTTGTGTGTGAGCTTGTGTGAGTCTTTATCAGCGCAGCGGCCCTTAGTGATGGGTAATTGGAGATGTTTTGGGAAGAGGACACAGAGTAAAAAGGTAAACAGTAGCTAGATACAAAAATGAAACAAACCCAATCTTTGATTTCAGAAACATTTATTTGAACAACAGAAAAACAGAATGAAACGTCTGCTTTCTCTCAAGATCCAGTACATACATCTGACAACGTCATTCTCAGGATGAGGAGCTACACCAATCTTGCATCTCCCCACAATCTACATGCATACTATTTGGACTGTGGTCGTTCATTAAAACCATCAGAAAAACAGAATAAATAAAACCCCATTGTACAACATTAGCAGTTATAAAGTTGCACTGTGTACTGTGTTTTGCTTCATTGTTTGGTTCATCTTGACTAGATTTGGTATAGATGTCCGCACTGACAATTTGCCTTCACTTTCAGGTCAAAGCCGCAGTAGAGACAAGAATATGTGATGGGAGTATGTGATGTTTAGCATGGGTGACACAAGCGATTAAAGATAAGAACACGGATCCACAGACATCCTGATGACACTGGGATAGAAATGGAGAGTCTTTTCTTTCGGCTAAAAACACAAAACAGGACACAGAAAAGTCACAGCTAAAACTTCCCTTGTCAATTTAATGCCAAAAAATCAGATCAAAATATTCTACAATCTATCTGTAAGGTACACTGCCGTCTAAATGTAAAATGCTTCTCTAAAACTATAGAAAAAGAAGAGATGTTTGCTTCATTGTTAAATGAGATTAAATTATGCCAAACAAAACTGATCAGGGCATACTATGGTAGCATGTAACTTATTAGATGATTTTGAAAAACACACAAATAAACAAACAAAAACAAAAGTTGTGTTTCCCTAAAGACGTTGGCTACCATCCCTGGCTCTGCTGATTGTCAGTTTCTTCATTTTCACCACTCATACAGATAGACATAAATAATTATTATACAAGTAAAGGAAAAGGACAAGAATGAAACACTACAGGTAGTAGAACCAAAACAGGCACACTCACGCAGACAGACCTCGGATCTAAAACAAATATGACGGGTAAGTTAGATATGGACCCCGCTAGCCTCGATCCACATAGGAAACAGCCATGTAGTCACAACGGGATGTTAGGAGTGTTCTCATTGTGAACTCCTACAGCATATAGGGAATGGATCAATACACTTTCAACTGGAATAAGGGTTCCTAGAAAAAGGCTTGACCCCACCCCCTCCATACACACACATACATACACACACACACACAGATGTACATTCAGCACCTATGTTCACTAATCTGACCATGGCTTTTTTATGTGCCTAAAAGTTAAAATCTTTCACGATTTCACCTCTCCCTCATTGTTTTATTCCCCAACCCCTGGATGAGATGCTTCAGAGGAAGTTGTGAGTGTGAGACAAGTGTTAATAATGATTTTGCTTATCAAGAGAAAACCCAGAGCAGGAGAACTCAGGGCTAGTGAGGAGGAGGACTGGATGTCTTGTGTTGATGAGGAGTACCAGGGTGTATATGGAAGCAGATGGCACAGGGGATGAACACACTGTCAGCCGTAATACTGACTAATATCTGCCTTCCAACACAAGAAACACACACACACACACACACCATTTTTTCACCACACGTGCCAACACACACACACACACAATGCAAAAGTATGGTAGGTCTAGCACACACACACACAATGCAAAAGTATGTTAGGTCTAGCCCACACACACACACAATGCAAAAGTATGTTAGGTCTAGCCCACACACACACACAATGCAAAAGTATGTTAGGTCTAGCACACACAGCTACAGTGGAAAAACAGAAGCAGCTGAACAGAAATAAAACTACCAATCCTGTAACTAGAAACAGTGCAAATTCATGGGCATTGTCATTCAGATGTGGCTTAGTATTCAGTCAACTCTTTACTAGCTAACAGAAAGGTAAGAGCACAATAAGGATGGAGGATTGGGATAGTGATTGCAGCAATTCGTCTGAGAGCTAATGAAGGGTCCAGTGACGTCAAAAATCCAAATTATCCACCTTTATTTTCCTCAGTCGTTTCATCCTCAAAAGCTCACCCAAGCAGATAATGCACATATCAAGCTCAGGGACATGCTATCACTTCACACATTTCATACAGCCAATCAGTCATACCGAGAACATTCTAGAAGGGATGATGGATAGAACAGCAGGTACCACAGGCAGTGAATCACCTATAGCTCTCCCGCCTCCAGTCTGCTACAGCCAGATAGCTAGCTGTTAGTCACACATGCATAGTTAAGACGAGCTGGAGGCTGGGTATATGTTCTGTCATTTGTTGGAAAGCAAAATGTTCTCCAGCAGTGTCTAAAGGGAAGCACTTGTTCACATGGCAACTGAGAAGCACCTGTTGGCATGGTAACAGGTGAGAACTGAGAAGCTAGTGTATGCTTGCATACTGTGGCATCTCACTTTCTCTCTCTCCCTCAACAATGTCAGTCTCACTCTCCAGGGGAACTGGGGACTACCTCAGGAATGGCCACGTGCAGAAACACAGCCACAGTCTGATCATCAACACTTATCATGCACTCATCAAATCTTAGACATTACATTTGTAGCAAGGGAATGATTTGACATAGCGGCTTGGTGATTGTGCTAATTACAGTTACAGTTGCAGTTTCAAATTCAGTTTCCATTTGACTCTTCACCTGCACAGACTGACAAAGCCACAGTGGTCGTAGCAAACCGCATCAGCAAACTGTGGGTTACCACAACAGCTCTGAACAAATATGCACTCTGGTAAAACTGAAAACCCCAATCAGAACGTGAGCAATGACTTCAAAGCATCGGCTCGACACAGAGCTGAGCTGACGGCAACTTCGGCAGAGGTGGTGACAACCTCAAACAAAATTAAATGCGCTCCTTGTGCCCTGTCCAATAGCAGGCTAGCCTGCTATGCGATTGTGCTGCGGACTCTATGCCCGGGGAAACAGAAGAAAAAAAGAGTTCAAGGTTCATGCATGCTTCCCATTCCTGCCTCACCCCTACAGGCCCACCACAACACCATATGGCATTCCTGACCCACTTACAAACACTGGGGCAGGGGTGTGTTGCGACTAAGAGAGAGACACTATTGATCCCAACAGCACACCAGACCTCGAGTGTACTGGGGGCAACAGTGGTTGCAAATTTTACAGAATTACAAGAGAGGATCTGTGAGCAGTGGCATTTGTGGGTGCATTGAAGTGACTAGGTTGGGTGGTGATGAGGTTGGCAAGCTTGTCTAATATGGAGCGGCAGCAATCAACCGATCAAGCGATATCTCTTCATTTGGGCTTTTTATTGCTCCAGGGGTCCTTTCCATGTTGAGTTTGCGTGTTTATTGTATTGCTTCATATCTCTGCATCTCTCATACAGGCCTGTGCCAAAGCCAGATGGCAGTCTAACTGCAGCATCTATCAGTACAAGTAAAGAATGGCTGGGTGTCTCTCCCTCTTCTCCACTCTGTAATCCAAATGTAGTTTTCATTAGTACTAGTAAAGAGAGGCTGGGTGTCTCTCCCTCTCCCTGCAATCCAACTGCAGATCCTATCAGTACTAGTAAAGAGAGGCTGGGTGTCTCTCCCTCTCCTCCACTCTGTAATACAAATGAAAATATACCAAATGAGAAGCCAATGTTTACTTTATTGGGAGTGTGTGCTTGCGTGATCTTGTGTTATCAAGAAGCCATGTCAAAATGGAAAGATGTGTTCTTGGAGTCTGTCTGTGTCTGGAGTCTGAGGAGTGTAGAACAGTGGAGAACTGAGTTCACAAATCATATACTTCATCTTCATCATCATCTTCTTCATTGTAAGTCCTCATAGTCATTCTATTGATCATTGTAATCGCTGCAGTCTGATGATCTTGGGAGTCTGACTCCATAGGGAGTATATGTATTGCACTAGGCAGAAGAGGGTGCTAGGCTACATGTGTAGACAGACAGGACAAACATGTCTCCCACGGGACCATGAGGTGCACCATGAAGAGCTACACCTGACTATACCTAACTATGACTAATACTGACACATTACAAGGATAAAACATAAATAACATGAACTAAACCACCATTATGTAGGAATTAAAATACTACAGTCTAAAAACATACTGAGTTATGCAGGAGTTTGTGTGTGCATGGATGATGGATGTGCGCGTGTGTGTGTGTGTGTGTGAGAGAGAATGAGTATATATGGGTGTGTGTGCATGTATACTGTGTGTGTGTGTGTGTGTGTGAGAGAGAGAAAGAGAGAATGAGTATATGTGTGTGTTTGTGTGTGTTGAATGATTGGTTGCAGAATGACAGCAGGATCTGGAACAGGAGGTAAAAGGCAAAAAAACGAAACAAAACAAAAACAAAAACAAAACAAAAACCTTTCCCCTTTTTAATTCCTGGCGCTGATATGGTTTGCTGTCAGTGCGGAAGCAGATGAAGACTACTTGGCATCCATCCTCATGCTCCTTAGTCTTTCTCTCTCTCCCTCTCTCTTCCTTCTTCACTTAGTCACTCACTCACTCGTTCATTCACTCAGCGCATTGGTTCCAGTGTCTGACTGGGTTGCTCCTGTTCTAGAACCCCCACCCCCTACCCAGCATGGTGGTTTGGTCCGGGTTTGGGGAGGATGGTCATAAGGGTGGGAGAGGCGATTGGGGGGATCGGGGGGGGAGTGAGGAGTGGGAATTAGGTGCAGAAGGCCTGGGTAAAGGTTCTAGCCTGGTTCTAGTAGCCTGTGTCGGTGCGGTAGCTGGCATGGTGGCTGTCGGAGGTCAGCTGGGTGGTTTCCGTGGCAGAGGAGGGCTGCATCACAATGGGACTGGTGCCATCTGTGAACAGGCATGTATAACAGTCAGACTGCAGTCACCAACCATCTCCTTACACAATTCATAATGTGTGAATGCATAACAACTTCTATGATGAAGGACAACAATTACAATGTAGCATGAATTGGTTGGCCAATCGAAATTGGCCAATCAGTGGATTCATGCCAGTATTTGAGGGTTTAGGGCAGACATTAGGATTCAGCCCCCTTTGAAGATCCCAACTTGCTGCTGTCTCCTATGACAGTGATGACTATGAGTATTCACTCATTCCTCATGGACTTGACCATCTCTAGCCCCTGGGACTTGCACACTCCTCTGTCACTGTACCCTCAGGTCTTGTTTTACTATCCCATGAGCCTCTGGGGCTGGCGGTCGGGCCTCACCTCTGTCGTCAGCCTGCATCTGGGCCTCCAGGTCCTCGGGCGACACGTAGAACTCGGGCTCGGCGTCGGGCGGGGGCCGGGGTTTGCACTTCCCACAGCAGCAGTTACAGCAGCAGCACAGGCAGCAGCAGCAGTAGCATCCTGTGGCCACGCCGCAGAACAGGAACAAGGCCTGCAGGGGGCGCAAGAGACAAGCAGAGGAACATGACACCAATCAGTCATCTTTAGAAACCCTGATCCATTTCCTTTCAAAGAAATACACTAACAAACCAAAGACATTTGGAAAAATGCCAAAAAAGGTAGCCACAGATTTGTTTCAATGGACCAGTATCTACATAAACTACAGCAACTGTTCTGTGACGTCTTAGACCTCAACCTACAATTCAAAGCAAAAAACAAACAAACAAAAAAACAAACACACCTTTTGTGAAAGCTACAAAGATGTTTGTTAAGGTTAGACTATTCCACCATCCTACCTTGGCCCACCAGCTGGAGAGAACGAAGTAGGTGTTGACATTCTCCTCCCCAAACTGCTCAGCCACGTAGAGCCCAAGCGAGCCGTACTGGTTGTAGATGTTGCGCTTGGTGACGTCGCTGAGGATGGCATGGGCGTTGTTGATCTCCTTGAACTTCTCCGCCGCGTCTGGGTTGTCTGGGTTCTTATCAGGGTGGTACTTCAACGCTAGCTTCCTGAGAGGGGTAAGAGTGATATCAGAAAGACAGTTGCTGGGTATGATGAATTAGACAGCGCCCAAATGTTCTGAAACTTTCTGCACACACACAAAGTTTGGTAGTCAGACTATAGATAGAAGTCAATATTTAGCTTTTATTAAACAAGCTTCTCAGATCATAGATCTCTGCTGCCCTCTGGTGGATGTTTATAAATAACTTCCCATCCATGACCATTGTTCTCTGTTTACCTCATTCTCGCCTGGGCATCTTTGGCTGTTCTGGTCAATACGTCCTACTTATCTGGATAATTGGGTCATTTGTGATATTGATTACCCACAGTGACTTCACACCTGAGCCTCATACTGAGAAAGATAAACAACAGAGCCCAGTGTGAAGGTGTGTGTGTGTGTGTGTGTGTGTGTGTGTGTGTGTGTGTGTGTGTGTGTGCGTGTGTGTGTCTTCCCTGCTCCCCACCCCTGCCTCTCTATCTCTATCTCTGTCTTTATGTGTGTGTGTGTCAGACACATAGACTGTGCTTCCTGATCTGCATCCCTGAGGGTTTTTCATTCGCCTCACCTGTAGGACTTCTTAATGTCTTCAGGGGCTGCGTTCTTGTCGACGCCGAGCACAATGTAGAGGGACTCGCCCGACGTGGAGAGGGAGCGCTGTTTCTGCTGGTCCGCCATCACTCACTCGCTCACTCTCTCGCTCACACACTCTCACACTCCCCTACCACAGCCGCAAACTGAAGGGAGAGACACGGACACAAATATCAGTCAGTGTATCACACTCAAGTACTTTCTCTGCCCTCACACACACCTAAACCATGTTTAAATGAGTCAGAATCCTCACACATCTAAACCATGTTTAAATGAGTCAGAATCTCAACAGAAAACTGATTTCCAAACTTCCTTTTGAGTCAATCCATGTCAACTCAACAAATAATCAACACACTTTGGTCTGAAAAAATAATTTTCCTGGTTGCACAAATTTTGTCTGTGACACAATAGATTTTGGTAAAAAATGCTTTGGCTTGGCTATCGTTAAGTCTTCAGGGGGAAAAAGGCTGTTGTTTACCGAGCTGTCTGCTGAGATACCTAAATATAAAGTAACAAAACAAAAAGTGCATCAGAGTTGGAACAGTGGACCCGCTAGGCTAGTAAAAATTATTTTAGATCCACCAACACAGTGAACACAGTGTTTGCAAAACATTTTCCTTCAGCTTCATTCTACAGTGTCTCTTCTTTCCTCATATAACCTCTTATGTGTATTTAGCAAACATAAACTAGGCTATATTGACTATGCAAATCAACAAGGCCTTTTTGGTCTTTTCAGCGTTGACCAAAGTCCACCAAGGCTTTTTAGCAACAAAAGCTACTTGACTCTTCATTGCAAATGCCACGCTAAACTTGTCCAAATAAAGTGACCAGTCCAGTAGTGCATCAGTGGGACAGTAACAGTCCACAGCCTCCAAGTCTCGTTTCAATCAACCTGCAAGTAACGCATCTTTCTCTACTGGATCAAACTGGTACTCCCACTGACAGTTGTTTGTTTGTTTGTTTGTTTGTTTTAATGTCATTTTTAGCACCTGTGGCTATTTTATGGTCAAAGCAGGTATGAGAAAATAAAAATAAGAGATAATTTTTAAAGGTGACACTTTAGATTAGGGTACATATATTCACCATTAACTAGCAGCTTATAAACATGCAAATTAGTAACATGCTAGCCATTTGTTAGTCATTCCAAGGCCTTATTCTACCCATAATAGACCAAAACTAAGACTTTCTCCAATATAAACTCCTAATTGCTGTTTATTCATAGTTAGTAAGTAAGTTTTTGTGTGATCTTAATATGCCTTGGTTAGTATGGAGCTTATAAGGCAGTAGTACACCAGGAACAATTATTCTCCTTCAATAATATTTCGAAAAGATGGCCTTTTCATTGGAACAAAACCATAAACTACAACTGCCTAAAACAGTCCAAATAAGTCCTAATTACGTCTTTTTGATTGAGAATAACTGTTCCTGAGAAATACTGTTCCTGTAGTACTACCACCTTACAAGCCCCTTACTGAGCAAAAAATATTGAGAGCAAAATTTACATGCAACAACTATCTAACTTACTATGAATAAGCAGTAATTATGAGTTTATATTGGAGAAAGTCT
This sequence comes from Tenualosa ilisha, assembly GCA_015244755.2. Classification (NCBI taxonomy): domain Eukaryota; kingdom Metazoa; phylum Chordata; class Actinopteri; order Clupeiformes; family Clupeidae; genus Tenualosa; species Tenualosa ilisha. The sequence goes on from PYXC01001758.1 coordinate 1,506,938, forward strand.
AGTTAATGGTCTACTATGGGTAAAATAAGCTCAGATAGAATAAGGTATTAATAAGCGACTTGTAATGACTAACAAATAGCTAGTTTGGTATTAATTTGCATGTTAATATGCTGCTAATTAATGGTGAATATGTGTATCCTAATCTAAAGTCTTACCTTTTTACAAAACAATGAAATAATTGAAACTAGTTTTTCTACTGGCAGTTGGAGGTGCAGTTATAAGGGAAATGCAAAGCCTAGCCTAGCCTAACACACTTCAGTGGCAGACAGCAGATGTCTTTTCAAGATGGTCTGTAGAGCTGGACTAACCAAAACTCTAGCCACACCCCCAACACCAAAGACCCTGAGCCACTCCTGAACGTGAACCTGTAAATAAAGTTGCACTTCATACAGTCATCCTCTCTCTCTCTCACTCTCACACACACACACACACACACACACACACACACCCTCTGCCGCGTCTCGTTAAGTGCTGTAAGGCAAGGCCGTCGTCCACCCCCAGCGTGTGTCTAATTGTGCCTCACTGTCAGAGGATATTAGCGGATTAGCGTGAGCCACGTGGCGCCTCCACCCTGAGGGGGCTATTTTCTGCTTTCACGGAGGCGGGCGGACGACACTCAAAGCAGCAGAAGCACTCACTGCTCCAGGCTGGAGGAGCGACGGCCGGGGGGGTTAAGTGAAGCGGGTAAAATGGTTAAGACGTCTGCAGAAAAATGACTGTACTTCCGTTCAAAGGTTTTTAAAAATCTCAATTTTGGATCAGTTGCTTCCTGATCTTGTTTTGGGCTCTACTCCTTCCCTGCTACTCTTCGCTGTCTCTCACTCTCTCTCTTCGAGTGTGTGTGTGTGTGTGTGTGTGTGTGTGTGTGTGTGTGTGTGTGGTGTGTGAGTGAGTGAGTGAGTGAGTGAGTGAGTGAGTGAGTGAGTGAGTGAGTGAGTGTGTGTGTGTGTGTGTGTGTGTGTGTGTGTGTGTGTGTGTAGTATCAAGGGCCTGCTCCTTTCCCGACTGAGGAATGACGTTAAGCCTGATTACAAGAAGAGCTCCCCTCTACAATACAGACGTTATGACACCCCCCCCCCCCCCCCCACACCACACCACACACACACACACACGTACGCACACTCTTCCCAACTCACAGAAACATGGTGCCATATGGCCCTGCTGGCTTTACTACCGTTAGAAGCCCCTCATTCCCAGTGTCATGCATTAAGCTCTCAATGCACTCACTCCCTCTCTTTGGCCCTCCTATGGTGCTTGCTCTCGTCTGACTGCCTACCCCTACAGGACGGATGGCCAAACTGCAGCCCCGTGGACAATCGTGGCCCTCTGCTCTCCTTCATGCGGCCCACCATGAAGGGTAAACACAACATGTAATGAGCCCATCGTTACATTGATCTATTATACAAGCCCATGTTCCACTGCAAACATAATTTGGCCATCTAAGTTGGTTTGTCATGTTACATGACATGACATGTCAGTGGTCTCATTAAGCACAGCAGTATCATGTAGTGTTTTAGACGGCATGGGGGCTTTAAGGTCTGACACACAGTCGCTCTTTCACTGTGAACTGGTTGAAAACTGGTGCTCTTAATTTGGCATTGGCTCCTGGCAGCTTTGATTTTTCAGTATGTGGCCCAGAAACAGAAGAGTGTGACCACCCTGCCCTACATGCATCTCTCAGGGTAGCCAGCCAGTCATCTACTCTCGTTTGGGTTACATGTAGTCAGTTAGTTATCTACCTCTGGTTGGGTTACATGTCCATGTAGACAGCTTGATCAGAATCAGATTCACAAGTGGCCAAGGAACTAAAATGCAAACCAGTAGTTTGGCTTTGGTGGGTGGCGTTTATCTGGCCACACAGAGAATAGCATATTAATGCTAGAAGTATTTCTCTGCATCCCCACCACTCTCTCTCTCTCTCTCTCTCTTTCTCTCACACATACACACACACACACACACTGTCCTCCAATCTCTCTAACCCATCTTTCTCAACGCTTTCTTCCAAATAACTGTTGCTTAATATCTGATCCGTTGACGAGTCACATTCAGTTGTAGCCAGCCATGTGTGTCTCTCTCAGTGTCTCATGCAGGCAGACAGGCAGGAGGGGGCTGAATACGGCCGCTACGTCAACAGCAATAATGTTCCTTGGCCCATCAGCACCAAAATACAAATCTTACACACACACTACAGAACAAGACTGGAGAGAGTAACTGAGTTGCTAAAGAAAGCTCTTGGGAAAGAGAGAGAACAAGTCTGAAAGAAAGAAAGGAGGAAAGTGTGAGAAAAGAAAGAAACTAAGAAAGAAAATGTGAGGGTTACACAGACGAAGTGGAGAAGGTTCACCCTAAATTAAAGGTGAGCAATGCTCTAGCAATAAGCTAAGTCTCTCTGTGTGTGTGTGTGTGTGTGTGTGTGTAGCCATGGATGTCGAGACACGCCAGTGAGTTCTGAAACAGTCATCAGCAGAGGGCTAGCACACAAACTACCAGATGGCCAGGATCACCGCGGCAACCCCTGAGCGGGGCCAATGACCTGTGGGCGTGACCCTTGTGTCTGAGACTGGAAGCCAATCAGAGGCTTTTGTCACAGATGAGTGAATTCTTCCCTCCTGTCTCCATATCCGCCTAAACCACACGGGCTCCTATGACGCTCTGCGGTCATTCACAAACACACACCCACATGACCTTTTGTGGCTGCACAGGTGCAGAGAGCAGGATGTTTGTGTTGGCATGAGCGGAGGTATAGGTGTTCACAATGGGCAGAGACAGTGACTAACAACTAAGGGGACGAGTGGTGGCCTGAGTTTATGGGGCTGAGGATGAGGACCAGAGTTGAAAAAAAGAATCAGCAGAATGCGGTCATGTTATTGAGTCTGCGTCACATATGGAGCATCACTGACATGAGCTGAGACTATAGGCAACATACAATGGAAAAGGCTAGACTATATATCCTGATGCTGTAAACAATTCAACAAGGCAAACTGTAATTAATGCCAGGCTCCTTCAGCTCTGTGATGTTTCTCTCTCCATCAACCCGCCAGTGTGTGCCCGCCACTGCCCTGGCACTGCTCCGCGGCAGCCTGACTGGCACCCCCCTCAGGCACGAGATGTCTGGCCGCCTCTGACCTCATTTCTAGCTCACTACTCACTATTGTGTCCTGAAGACACTGGGCAGAGGACCACCAGCCATGACTCAGCCAGTCCAGGCCTGAAGGAAGCCTCTAACACAATGTGCCGGAACAGTAGAACATGATGGCAACAGAGAGGCCCTATTTGTTATGGAGGATTGGTCACTCAGGCTGTGTGGTTTCAGTACTCCAAGAAGAAGTTGCAAACCAGACACTCAATGGGATCATGCTGGAAAGATCCCCACTGAGTTAATTCCCATCTGAAGAGATGCCCACTCAGGAGCTTAAGTCTCTTCGTTGACAAACACTAAGACAGGAAATAAAGACAAAACATTTTACAAACAAAACAAAACAAAACATGTGTGGTTTTTGGTGGTTCCCAAAGTGGGAATGTTTGTCATTGAACATTAAGGAACGAATCTCTGCTTGGCAGGCGCTTTTACTGAGTTTTATGAACTGAAAATTAGAGAAGAAAACTAAGAAGGGAAAACCTGCCCAAGACACAAAAAACGCGGCGAAAAACGAAACCAAACACAACACAAAACACAACAGAGCATCCAAACACACAGACTAGACAGACTCAAGGATATTAGATGGGGAGATTTCGCCTAGTCAGGGGCCACAGGCACCACTACAGCAGCGCTGTTATTGCCTATGTGAGGCGGGGGGGGGGGGGGGGTGGGGGTGTCGGAGGGGTTCAGCAGAGGCCGGGAGCAGAAGGTGAGAGAGTCTATTAATAATCAATACTGTGTGACAGATGTGACGTCATATCACCCTGCCTGCTTTGGGGTGACACTCTAGCCTCGCTGATGACCCTGGTGAGAACAGGCCAGCCTTACTGACTCATCTGGGAAGAAACACACACACGCATGCACACACACAAAGAGCCCTAATGAAAACAATCAACTTTAATGGAGCTTCAAGCTGGGCATCAGCATTGCGTTGCCAGGGTAACCATGACATACATTGGGGGTTGAGCAGCACCAGAGAGCTGGACATGTGTCAGAGAGCTGTAGGGATGTGTGTGAGGCAACTACTGATGTATGACCACTGGTGTGTGGTTGTGGGTATGGCTACAGCTAACAGCTGATTAAGCTACTGGGTACATCTGATCAAGTTAGTATGCATCATTTAGGTAGGCCAACACAAGACACCTCTTCATCGCAAAAACAAGACACACACACCCCCTCCCGCTGTGTCCTCGTTTCCTGTTAGTGAGCATCTGTTTGCCTGGGTGAGGTGCTCATTGTCATCTTTGCCTCCCCCTTCTCTCTCTCTCTCTCTCTCTCTCTCTGATGTTGTCAATCAACAATTTTTCAGTGAACACTCGTTTGTTGTTTACTTGTTTGTAGTTTGTGTCTCACTCGTCATGTATACCATCCAACATGTCTGTTCTCATTTAACGTCTATGATATGTTGCCTGTATCATCAGCTAGACATCACAATGTTACCAACACAGAATTACAACAGTATATTGAGAATAACATTACGGCCCATCCAGTTATGGCTTGAGCCAAGCTAGCATCGGCTAGTACCTCCGCTCAATAGGCCTATTGCACTTTCCTATAGTCACAGTACTCTCCAAGGGCTTGGGTTTCCTCAATTAGATTTTTTAGCATCTAATCGACAAACTGAAATTAAAGGCAAACAAAGTGCGGTCAACGTAAAGTCAACTTATGCCTATCAAGACTCTACAACAAAGAGCAGCAACGTGAAAGAGTCTGGTCCACCAGGCTAATGCAGCTGACGAGCCAATGAGTGATATCAAAAGTGAAGATGCCCGAGGGAATTAATTAAATGGGACGCAATCGAAATCTCTTTTGGTGTCATTTCTGATGGTTTCTGACATCTGCACCACATCACTCTCATAGACGTGGAAAGACACTGGTGCTATGCTTCCACGGAAATTCCTCACACTCTGATGGACATTCTAATCCATCCACCATCTCATTCCACTATAATCCTGTATTGAAGATCAGCTCGAGGAGATCACTGACAGCATCAGGACTAATTATACGACACCAGCTCTGAGTGCAGTTGTTTTGGCTAGGTGGCAGCGGGAAGCACTTAGGCAAGGCCAGTACTCTTGGGCAAAACGGAGGCAAACAGTTTATTGCAGCTGTAAGTAAGCTTGCCCAATGCCTAGGCTTTTAAAGCAAGAATGGAAAAGAACAGCCATCCCCTTCTAGAATGATACACTGGCTACTGACAACGCATACAATACTATGGAATGCTGTTGGGGTTACTTGATTCACCTGTGGTTGTTAAATAAGAAAAGTAATCATAAAACACAAAAGGTCATCTTAACTTGACCCAAACCCTGACCATTCTGATTTTTTTCAGTATAAATCCTGATCTCTGAGGTCAAATATTGTTCCAATGAAGCCTTGCTGATATGCTGGTTGTGCAGACACACCTTGAACATCCTGGTTTGTTTACATACACACACACACACACACACACACACACACACACACACATACACACACACACACACACACACACAGGTAACCATTGAGCAAACATGTGAGGTGGCAGAGATGAGGGAACAAAAGGTTGCTGGAGGCATAGTTGCCAACACCTCTCATGTTACTGTGGTGACAGTGATGCTGTTTGACAGAGGAGTGTGTGACATTAGGTGGCTACTACACTGAGTTCTACAAGGACAGTTTCCTCCAAGAGAAGTAAGAGACTTAGCTGAGTGACCCATGGTCTTCTCACTCATTAAACATGATACCTACAGTAGATTATTTGAACAATTTAGCAGACCACATTTTCCATAGGCTTAAAACACATGCTTACTACTGAATGTCAAATCCTCAAAGCTCCTGACATATATGGATATATATATCCAGTAGGCTTAATAGCCTAAGGAGTGATATGAAAAGCATTAAACATGAGTTGGGAGAAGTTTTTGCACTAAAAATGTGTTCTGTAAATAATAATTGTTATTTCTCTCACGCAGACACACTCTCTCTCTCACACACACACACACACACACACACACACACACACACACACAATAATAGATGAAGAGGACTAGATTCTGCCAAACCAACAGTACTGTTACATCTTAACACCCAGAACAGAGCTGGGACACAAACTGATAACTCACATCACCTCACTACAACCCAATTTGTCTCAGAGTAAAGGAAGCAGATGAGGGCGAGTGTGCCACCGGCCGTGGTAACATTTAGCGTATTACATCCAACAAAAACAAACAAACAAATAAACAAAAAACACAAAACACAAACAACGTGTGTAGAGGCCCAAGTAACTTCTCTGCCTTCCACAGGGACGTTAGTCAGTCAGGTCAGTTGCATCAACCCAAACAAGGGCTGAGGGTGCCCCAAGGACAAGCAATGGGCACATCAAATCAAACCACACAAGTATCAAACAGCATATTCAAACACCACCAGCGGGATGCTTGAGGAGTAGCAACCTGTACATCTAGTGATGTGTTGATCAATATTTTACACAAGAGCAACTTGCTAAGGTTTGCCCAGGCAACTCAAGGCTTCAGATCACAGCCCAATTTAACAGACTTTTCTGAGTTGTCAATCATGGACTTATAACCAGCCTGATTGTAGGTTTGTTGTGAGATCAGTAGTCAGAGGTAAGTTTAATGAAAGCTTCCAGAAGCATCTCAAACATGCCATAGAAACATCACTTCAGTCTTTTGGGAAGAGCGGGGGAAAAACAGAGGCTGGGAGAGCAGAGTCAAAAAGGGTTTCAACTCCATCTTATTTCCCAGAGTGCCAGGCATTCCACTGGCGACAATCAATAAGCCTGTAACATGATCGCAGAGCTACAACTACAGCGAAAGTAAATACAGCTGCTTGGCTGTGACACACACACACACACACACACACACACCACACACACACACACACCATGCTGGCACAGTTATTATGAGCAAGAACAGGCTGGACTGGGCACGACTCATTTTGAGAGGTTCATCCTAACATGACTAGTCTGCCCCTCACTTCAAATACTTATCCAGCATTTTTTGACACCGCATACCTGATATTAAAGCCATGTGATTCTGACTACAATTGCATTTCACAACAGGTCATCTTTTCTCGAAGTTGAATATTTTAGAAATATTGCCTAAATATTAGCCTATCGAAAAACCTAAAAGTTCTTTTCCTACCACATCTTGAAATATACCTTCACCTAACAAAGCCTAAACTGCAATGTAACTACAGCCTTGGCATTTTCACCAACCTGCCAATATCAGTTTACCTCATTTATTTTATGAATTATTTATTCATTCACTCAATGATATTAACTATAATTATGCCCCTACCATCAATTTAATCAAGATCACAATATGGTTGAACTTAACATCATGAGAACTGACTATCACAAATTAACAAAACATTCAGCAGTAGATGACATGACACAGACCAACCTGAAGTGACAAGCTAATTTGTCCCTGCTTCATGGATGACCCATCACAATGACAATCACATGCGGAGTGCGGAACCTCTCAATAATTTCTCAACTTACAAATGTCTCAAGGGGAAACCCATGACCAATCTTACAGGACGTGGCTAGTGGACGTAGCATGAAAAGACCTAGCCTATGTTCTTCCCACATTAAAAATTAAAATCATTCAAATGGTGCTGAAAGGTTTTGGAATTAATTTTGTCCACTATCTTCCCCTGACAATTCTTCGTTTGAGAAGAGCCAAAGTCCTGGCTCTGTGATCACAGATGCTGTGATATGATTAATGTTTACTTTTATTTGATTTGGTTTACAGCTCCTTTTATTGGACACCTGCACAGATTCTCCATAAAACAACTAGCCTATCAAAGAATACACTAAAGGCTGCAGTTGACTTGGCAAGGGAGATGACAAGGGCTAAGCCAGAGATGACAGTAAAGTGTTACTTTGCATGGTAGAGAGGAATATTTCACAACAGCAACTGTTTGTGGCCTCACACAAAATGTGTGATTGCCATCGCAAATACCAAAGATAACCAGGAAGTCTCAACTGGTGATACAGCTCTTACCATAAAGACCATGGGCAGCTCCGATGCTTGATATGGCTACAACAGAGTAAAGAGATATTCAAAGACGCACGGTGGAAGTGGAGTGATGACCACTCCACAAGAGAACCCCAAATGTCACTGAATGAGTCATCAAACTGACCCATGGTGGGACCTAACCAAATAACCCTTTCTGTTCACTAAATCAACACATGCGGTAGGCCCACTTCTGTTCTGAAACAGGAATTTATGCCCATCTATCTTTTCCTCATCATAGGACTCCTCATGTGAATCCAACCTTCTGTTATGAACACACAGTTTCTTCTCAATGGAATGAATCTGCTGACAACCAGCTGCCTGACAGTATTATGCTTTCTCTAAAAACTCGCCACATAAATACACACACACACACAACGCACATGTGGCTGGGCTCACTTGTCATGTACAATTCAAATCCGGCGTCATAGTTATCTTTCAGCTACACATATTTCACATGTACAACGTGTTTACATAGCAGTATTTAAGACACAAACATTTTAAATATATCTATTACTATCTGTTACATTGCTTGAAGAATCAGGTGACTGCTGAACGGAGATTAGCGTTCATTTTAAAGGGATTGAGTTGTAAGGTTACAGTTTGTTCCCAACCGGCGACGTCCAAATTGATGGTTAAAAAATCTGGGACTTCACACAATCAATGGCCAATTTAATCAGTAATAGCAATAGATAAGTTCGATTACTGAAAATAAGATAGAACTGGTGATCGTGCTCTGACAGTTCAATCGCGTCAGTCATGATCCAGCAATAGAACACAGCAACGATAGTAGACGGGTTGGAATTAAGGCGGCTAATCTCTGCATGAACAACTCATTCAGCATCCATGTTGGGTTGCTAGCAAGCCAGAGTTGCTAGCACCGGGTCCGCTTGTTGTAACACTGGCTAACGTTAGCAGCATTAATCCAAGGGCAGCTAAACTGAAAGCTATCGCTAGCTTGTGACAGTATTAAGACGTGACGTTACTTAGTCTGTGCGCTAATGCACCTGCTTACCGTTTACTGTGTATCCTTGAACTGTGTCTTGATAAATTGTGTATTATGAGAAAACTACACAAACTAGCAAACTATTCTTGCATCCCAATAACCACTCAGTCATTCGTGTATTCTTCCAACCTCACCGACAGCACATTCAGTTTGTCCAATCCCAATGAAATCGCTGGAGAGCTTTGCCCCTTCCGTACTGACGTAGGGAAGCCTTCAAGAATGACGCAAACTCGTACTGAAAAGACGCCAAAAAAATTTTATGATCATACACACAAACAATATTATAAGGCTGATATATTTAATGTATAAATTCAAATAAATTCATTCAAGGAAGAGATCTATGTTCACCTCTTTTATCACACATTATAGACTCAAAACACATATGATGGACTCAACAGGTCCCAGGTTTGTTTGAACGGGACATCCAATTAAGATGTAAAGTAAAATATCCCTACCTTGAAAAGAAAAGAAAATCCATTTTTAAAAATCCATCTCATTCCATTTTAATCTTTTTATTTCAGCAAAACAAACGTTACGTGAGCCAATCATATGACAGGAATGAAATCTCGTCTGTAAGTCTCGCGAGTGCTTGAAGACGGCGCTGCTGTGTTGCTGAAGATAACACGAATTCAGGTACGTATATACCAATTTTACCGGCTAATAACGCAGTTTATTATTTTAAGCCACGTCCACTCCGCTTGCACCGCAGCATTATTTAACATGTTGGTTTTAAAGATTTAACAACAACACTGAATAATCGGCCATTTGTCGTTAATTTGGCTCGGCCTACCTCTGTTGTATCACAGGCTTCAATGTTGTGGTTTCGATAAAGGCCATGAAAATTCGGACTTCCGGTGTAAGCTGCTGTTGTAGTCTTAAAGCATTGCCAACGAGTAGCTGCATTTTGCTTCTTTTAATCTTTGATTAATTTCATTTGTACACCACGCGATCACGGCTGTGTAAAGCTGTATTTCACAACCCTGAATCACTTTCTCATCGCATGGGGCTTTGCGTAACTTATGCTAACGAATCATGAGGCTGCTTATTTTCGATACGTCCATGCCCAGTTCATTGCCCTTTTTTTGGAAAGGTAATACCGCAGCAGCATTTTAGACACACTTTAAGGGCCTGAATCACACTAACTTTTGTATGCAGGACACATCACAATGAGTTATGCAGACAAGCCGGATGATATGACTCGAGAGGAGTGGATGGAGAAGATTAACAATGTTCACATACAGCGAGCAGATATGAACAAACTCATAATGAATTACCTTGTGACAGGTATGATTTCTTGATTTCTTAACTATGGTTGAAATATTATTGACTTAAATCTCTTTTACTCCATGATAAATGATTGAAACCATAACTGTATTTGCCAGAGGGTTTCAAGGAGGCTGCAGAGAAGTTTCGTATGGAGTCCGGGATCGAGCCCACCCTAGACTTGGACTCCTTAGATGAGAGGATAAAAATTCGAGAGATGATCCTGAAGGGGCAAATTCAAGAAGCCATCGCCCTGTTAAACAGCCTCCACCCAGAATTGCTGGACACAAACCGTTACCTTTACTTCCATCTGCAGGTAGGTCCAAATAACTGAACAAACAGAACAGCATTTACAAAAGGGAGAAAGCATCATAAACTGAAAGGGGGTGGCATGCTAGGATGCTAAAAGGAAAATGAAAACTGCAGTGTGCATCTCCACTGCATTTGACCTTCTTGTGTTTTCCTCCGTGTAGCAGCAGCATCTGATCGAGCTGATCCGTCTGCGTGAGACGGAGGCTGCACTGGAGTTTGCACAGTCTCATTTGGCAGAGCAGGGAGAGGAGAGCCGTGAGTGCCTAACAGAGATGGAGCGCACTCTGGCTTTGCTGGCCTTCGACAACCCAGAAGAGTCGCCCTTTGGAGATCTGCTCAACATGATGCAGCGGCAGAAAGTGAGTTACTTGCAGCTTCATCCTTTATCATATATCAAGCCTTTTAATTAAGGCTTTGGATAAATCCCATTCTTCCCCTAAGCCTTGAAACCTTGAAAGACTTAAGTGACATGAATCAGCCTAACATTAAACAAATTCATGCCTGTATGTTTTGGGGTTAAGATCTTGGGGGTGGGGGCACACGGGACTCAGCTATTGAATGGGTTTTTCTAGACACGTCTGCTGTCACAGGTCCCTTTGTTTTACTGTTCTGGTATAGACAGTGATGTAATGAGAAAATGACCTATTCAAAGTAGACAAGTCTTTCTGTTTGACAGGATGATAAAATGCTGTAATATTGTGCTACAGTATTGCTATTTATGTAAATACTCAAGGTTACCAATGAAAGTAATTGGATTGTAATACATAGAATATTATAAGGAATTGAATTGTCCGGTTACTTATTTATTTACTTATTTACTGATTGTAACACTTATTTTGTGATTTTATGATTGTGACAGGTTTGGAGTGAGGTGAACCAAGCAGTTCTGGACTACGAGAACAGAGAATCAACACCTAAGCTTGCTAAACTTCTGAAACTTCTGCTTTGGGCACAGAATGAACTGGACCAAAAGAAGGTGAAGTATCCCAAAATGACCGACCTCAGCAAAGGGACCATCGAGGACCCGAAGTAAAACGCATTAGCCTTGTGCGCCCTTACTGTGGAGAACAACACAGACTCCATTGCTCCCCCATTTTATTTATACACAGTCCGTGACTGAACCTTAACTATCTTTTGTGATTGCTATTTCAGAGACTATGAGTTCAACATGAGATTGTGAACTGGATTTCTTTCTCTCTTTTTTTTTAATGTTGAAAAGTGACTTGCTGAATATGAATGGCCAAAATAGAAACACCTTTATGCTGCAACATTGGTGACCTTCAATTTCATGATGTTTGTAGATCTTTAGGTGGATTGAGTTTCACTGTTTGCTCTGTACTTTTCTAGTACTGTTTCTGGAAATGTAAAGGAAACCAGTCAGTGGACTGCTTAAGCCTAAATTAGGCTCCTTATGAAGAGTGATGATGCCTGTGTCCACTGATTTGTCAGATGAAGCACTGTATACAAAACAGTACTTTGAATACTTCAGAAGCTGAATGTATTTGAATTTGATATTGATGGAAACCAACTGGTTGTGTTTGCTTTTTGAAAATTTTCTATTTTATAAATGCATTATTAAGGGTGAACATGGGAGACAGCTGCCTGTGAATATTTATAAACATGTTATTGCATTGTGACTCACTGTTTCCTCAATTTAGTTTAATGCCGTTTACATTCTTCTCACATATAATGTGATTTCTAAAGGCTGTTGAGCTTGTAGTTTCTACAGTCGGAGGCTTCACAGATGAGGAATTAAATATTGTTTCAGAAAGAAACTTGGAGTGGAAATTAATTGGGCTGTAAATTAATATGTGTGTCATTAAATTATGTTCTTGCATTCAATTCTGTGACAACATAATTCTGCTGTTGTAATATAGCAATCAAGAACTTTTGAAGGTTAACCTAGCAGTAGCTACTGATTAGGTTTAAACTAGCACAAACTTTCAATTGAAAACATTTGGCTTGATTGCATTTGAATCTGAATCATCTTGGTGGATTAACACACAGAGAATGCATGCATGCAGAGTTTTCACCTCAAGTTTTCATCACAAACTATACCAAAGGTCATTATTAACCTGACATTCAACATAATTGAAATAGAATGCTTTTGCAAAGTAACAAGTTGACAACTTGGCATTTTAAATGGTCCGGCTTAAATACTAGACCTCTGCTACAACAATGTTTATTGTTGCACTGACTACATGTGGGAACAAACCCCCGATAACGGAACATAGGCACGTGGACTAACAACAAACCCCACCATATGCTTATGCAGCACAAGCAGAATGATGACAGCATAGAGGACCACAGCTGAAACGTAGTCTCCGCGCACAACATATTGTACTCAGCTATAGCTGGTCGTGGGACACGGACCAACGCCTAAATGGGAAATATTTATCGTGGATCGCCATAGGACCAACAAAAACACGATATAATTCCAGCAGAGATGTTTCCTGCTGTGTCATTCGAGCATCCGTTTCTTGTTTTATCAGACGTTAGCTAGCAACTGATGGAAACTCGCTGTATCACCTTGTGATGGACGCATCACTTTCGGTTGTGTATTGAGGGAATTTAACAGAATTGTTTGTTAACCATGAAGGACAAGCTCAGCAAACTCTATAACCTTGCATCGTTGAGTACTACGCATATGTTTTCTTTCTTTGATACATTTGCGTTGTTTTGGAAGGGGCTGAGTCACGTTACTTCCTGATTGAACCTACCGTCGGCAGAAGGAACTGCGTGGCTGCAAAGAAAAAAAACTGACACGTGGATTTACCATCACTTGTAGGAAAGGGGAGAGCAGGAACTTTCGTTGAGCTTGGCTCCAAGTTGTGCCACAAGATATAAATTATTTGGCCATGTGAAATACTGCCGAACCATTTGGAGGGGATGCAACGGAATCATCTCAGCAGTAACATTCAAGCTTTCTTGTTCCCTCTCGGAAATCAACTACTTTAACGTGACCATTACCTGTGCTGAATCTGGTCTGTCGGAGTGGGGGTCGCAAACAGGAGTATTTGTCATTGAATGGCAATTTTACAAAAACATGGGAAGAACTCTAGTCCAGACTTGGCAAGTCTTAAAGAAAACCCTGCCGACAATTTTGGGGCAGCAGGATGTCAAAAGAAGTGGGCAGAGTCAAGTTCACATTGGACAAGGTGAGAATTATTAGCTTTCCTGTTAATCAACAACGCTAACTCGTTAATTACAAGTTTCAGTGTTGACAACTACATATGAAGGGCAACCTAATATTATTTAAGGGAGCACCAATTTATATCGTATTAATGATTCGAGCAATGCAGTTTTGAAACCGTGAGAGAGCTTTAGGAGGATGTGGCCAATACAACATTAATGAGGATAACGTTATGTTTACTTGAGAGTGAGCTCTAGTTCTTGTGGTATATCCAACAAACTCTAACCCATACTTTAGTTTTGCACAGGCCTACAGACTGTTTTTGACTTAAGGACTGTCATTTAGGATGGGGGTGTGTATGTAGTAGGCTACCCAGTACTTAACTTTGGTCAAGAGACCTCTATTTTGCCTTCAGTTAAAGGGCTTGTCCAACAACCAAGATAGATTCTAATGACTCTTGTCTGTTTCAACAATTTGTAACTTTTATATGTCCTGACACACATTTTTTAGTCTTTGCGTGTGTTTCTGTGTGCACATGTTCACAAGACTTGGTGGGGTGGGGTGGTGGTAGTGTAGTGGTAGTGTAGTGGTTAAGGAACCTGGCTAGCGTGTAAGTAGCCTGAAAAGTTGTGGGTTCGAATCCCGGCTGCCACCGTTGTGCCCTTGAGCAAAGCACTTAACCCTAAGTTGCTCTAGGGGAGACTGGCCCTGAACAATTGATAGTTGATGAGTTGTAAGTCGCTTTGGATAAAAGCGTCTGCTAAATGCATAAATGTAAATGTAAATGTAAATGTAAGACAGTAATTTAATAGGCTTACCAGTCTTTGTTGAATCTCATGAGTCTTATTTCTGCCACAAACTGATCAGACCTCTCAGGAACTAAATCAGCTGTATAAATTTGGTCGTATCATGTAAAACATGAAGAATGGTGATACACTCAGTGTTGGCATAAGGGAGAAATCCATTGGGAATCAATACACAGCCCTATTGTTTAAGGTCACCGAGTGCTATCAGTTGGTAAAAGCACAAGAAAATTTGATAAAATATAGACCAAATAGCAGGCTGGCTGCTAACACTAACTGAATGAGGCACAGAAATGCACGTTCAGTTTCATTTTCCTATGTCCCATTCAGTTAATGTTGGCTGCCGGCTCGCTATTTGGTCTATGTTGTGCCAGATTTTCTGACTCCTTTTCCTACAGACAACACATGGTGGCCTGGAACAAAAGGGCTTTGGATTGATTTACAATGGATTGCTCCTTTAAGTGTGTCTGTGTTGAACCTATACTGCCACCCATTTTTGTCTTATAGGCCTGTTAGAATTTTGTGTGATTCAATGTGATCTCTTGTTCCCATTTCTAACTGTCAAATGAGTAACTGTTCCTCTGTGTGTTGCTTAGAATTATCTGCTCAGCTAAGTCTGTACAGAATGTTCGGTCAACAACTGTTAGACTTGGAGGAGACCTTAGAAATAGCCTTGACCAGTGATCATCTGTCGATACTTGTCAAGACAATTATACAATCTCTAAGACGCCACCTTTGTAAAAGCTAACATATCTTTTGTCATTATGTCTGTTCTGCCAACAGGCCGGTAGCACGGGTATGGACCGTGGTGCTCCTGTTGGGCACCTGTCTGCTGTACTGTGCCCGCGTGGCCATGCCAATATGTGCAGTCACCATGGCAGAGAAATTCCAGTGGAGCAAGAGAGAGTCAGGGATGGTGTTGGGCAGCTTCTTCTGGGGTTACTGCTTCACTCAGGTCATTGGGGGATACATCAGTGATCGGTAAAGTGCTCACACAGTGCCTATAGCACATACAGTGGAAACCAAGATTTACATTCACATGCATTTTGCATACCATACGCTTTTATCCGAAGTGACTTTTTAGTTACTTAAGGGCTAATAACCCCTAGAGCAACTTTTGGTCAAGTGGCTTGCTCAAGGGCACAACGGCGGCAGCTGTAATACGAACCCGCAGTTTCCAGACTACTGGCATGCTAGCCAGTTTCTTTAACTGCTATGCCACCACTGCCCCAAGATGCCACATTGGTCTCTAGTCTAGAACATACTAACAATGCAGTATCTAAATTGTTTGTGGTTTTAACTATGAAAGTATGAATGTCAGACATGCAGTTAGTAATGTTATGGCCACTGGTATAAGGTATGTTCAAGGTGTGGATGGCCAGAGTTGCCAGAGAAAGGCCTTGCAATGTTTTCCATTAGCTAGCTGCAGACATTTTCCCCAAGCCTCAATTAAACACAGTGGCTTTAGACAGGAGACAGAACGCATCAATGATGTAACTTCACTGACAGTGCTAATTGTGCTGTCCTGCGGGAGACAAATAAAGCATTTGGATGAAGAAGATAAATAACTCAAGGAAAACCTTGTGGCCTTTTATGATGCTGCTGTAAAAGTTGGCCAGCATCTTGTTTAGAGAGTGTGTATTGGCCATTGGAAAGCAAAGGGAAATGATCACATCAGTCTCTGTGTAGTTGGGCTTGCCTCTGGTCATACACAGCAGGATATTACTGAGTCTTGTTTGTGAACTTTGTGAACAGATGCAAAGCGTGCATTAGCATCCAACATCTTTTCCTGGACACTGTTTACAAGTGACCCAAGCCATCATAACAACATGAATTCAAAGTCTCTACTGTAGTCCAGCCTGCAGATTTTCAAAAGTTATACTTGTTACCCCAGGCTTTTGCTCAGACTTGTAAAGCTTTTAAAATTATGCTGCCTTGTGGTTTTTAGCTAAACTATCAGCTATAACGCTGACGAGCCAAAAGATATTTTTCTTTTTATCAAATTATCAAAGCGTAGCCCAGAGACTTGGAATGAGTGAAACAGCACTTCTAGATGATGGATAAAAACAGCCCTGAAGATGTAGGTCTAATCTTAGACCATTTAAAAGAAAAGAAATTCCTTCAGTCAGTAGAACATGCCTGATGTTGGCATTCCTCACATCATGAGTGTGACAGTTGTTTTTAAGCTGATTTGTGGGACCAAGCCACAGACTACAACTGTGCTCTATGAATTAGCCTGAGTTCACTGTCAGCTGACTGGATCAAATACTTAAAAGTCAAAAATAAGTCCTCTCTCTACATTGGTGTGGACTTAGACATTCTGTTTTCTCAATGGACTACCAAGTTGTGTCCACTGAAAAAATGTTAATTGTCATGCGAGTGGTTAAAACATTTCAATGTATTTTTTGTTGGACATGAGTCTTTTCTCCACTGCAGACTCAAAAACGATGCCCGAGTATCTTTCCCACATTTTGACTTGCTAGTTGCAAGTCAGTTTCCTTAGCCTTGATCATCAGAGAAAATTTGTGTTCGATAATTGAATAACATGAACATTTTAGAATGTAGCCTGTATGAGCCTATATGATGTCATTTCCTCATCAATCTACTAACCACTCCATGTTGCTCTCAGGGTGGGTGGTGAGAAGGTCCTTCTGCTGTCAGCAGCTGCATGGGGAGCCATGACGGCCTTCACTCCCATCCTGGCCCATTTCTGCTCCCAGCCCATAGTCTCCATGACCCTGGCCCGCTTCCTCATGGGACTGTTACAAGGTGAGCTTGTGTGGGGGACCCTAGGGAAGGGTGGGTGCTGGCGGGTGCACTACTGAGTTTACCTGTTGGTTTGGAGTACGGGGCTTCAGGTGTTTGTGTTATGGGTACTAGTTCCCCAAGACAGTTCACATGTTGGTTTAGGATACAGGACTACTACAGTTATTTTTGGTGTGATTTCAGGGAAGCTGAATAGACTGCAGTAGTTAACTGTGTTTCACCGTCTGCTGCTAACAAGCTTTGCCCATAGACTCAAATTGACTTCAGCTGATTGCTTTTTATTTTTTTTTCTTCCTGAACGGGAGGGAGTCTCTTTTAATCTGCTCTTATGAACAGAAATGGAGAGCCGACTGCCTGGTAGTAGCTCTGTGTACTAGACACTTTCTTCCCAGCATTTCTCAGTAGCGGTTGTAATCAGATTGATTAGCTGTAATGAGATGGAGTACTGGTGTTCTCAGTGAGGAGTACTGGAGTACTCAGTGTTTGTGGAGAAGGTAGTCTTTGGTTTGCTTTACTGCAGGGTGTGATATGTAGGGGAGCTCAGGAGAGCTCAGCTCCCCTTATGGCCTGAATCCCTTGAAAACATGATGTCCGATACATTTCTCAGATGTGAGCTGCCCTAAAAAACATGGCATAACCTGCACTCTGCTTTGCTGCTTTAGGAGAAGGCAGGCCTGTGGCTGTGATAAATGTGCGTCCTTGTGTCCTTGTGTCCTGTGCAGGTGTGCACTACCCTTCGCTGGCCAGTCTGTGCTCTCAGAAGGTGGTGGAGAGCGAAAGAGGCTTCCTCATGAGCACTGTGGGCAGTGGCTCCTACCTGGGGTTAGTCATTCGTACCCTCCATTTCTCACTGTCTCACACACACACACACACACACACACAGAGGAATGCAAAGACGCGCCCACACACAAACACCCACATAGCCTATATAGACACACACACACATACACACACGCTCTGTGTTTTTGTAGTTTTTGCTTGAGGGTACTGTTTCTATATTGGTGCAGCACGCTGAAAATGCCTGACTTATTGGACTGTTTTCTTTCTCATGCTGTGCTGTCTCTCTCCATAGTCACTATCAGTAGCCTTCTGTAGACACTTTGTGTTGTGTGTTGTGGTGTGTGTGTGGGGCAGGACCCTGGTGATCGGCGGGGCTGGTTCCCTCATGTTGGATCTGTATGGCTGGGAGAGTGTGTTCTACATCGCTGGACTGCTCTCGGTCCTGTGGGCCTACTGCATGTGGAAGTACCTGCTGAAAGGAGAGGGTAAGATCAGTGTGGGTGAGTGTGTACATGACCGTCTGTCTGTGTGCACATGTGTGTGTGTGTGCGTGCGTGCATACAGCATAGCTGTATGTATGGTAGTATGCTATGGTATAGCTTTATTGTCAATTTCTTCACATGTACAAGGCATACAAAGGAATCGAAACTGCGTTTCTCACTCCACTGTGGTGGGGAGAGCAAGGGGCCGCTGCGGATGTCCGCGCCGCCCGTGAAGTATGTGTGGGTTTGTGGGTGCTTGCGTGCATGCACGAGTGTGTGTGTATGTGCGTGCATGCACGACTGTGTGTGTGGTGTCTGTGTGTGCATGTGCATGCTTGCATGCACGTTTGTGTGTGTGTGTGTGTGTGTGTGTGTGTGGGTGTGAACTTGCATATGAGATTTTGTGGTTGGCTTTGATGACATCATTTCTCAGGTAGAGGTAGAGGTTGGGGTGTGTACACAGTTGTGGGTTTTTGAGAGCTTCCAGTATGTGGGTGTGTTTGCTTGGATTATTATATTGCCACACAAGCACACACAAGAATGCAAGACTAGAATACTAATGACTGCATAAAGCACACTTAAGGACATGCTTAAGAACACGCTCCTTCTTTAGGAGACGTGCATGAGCTCAAGTCAAAGCCTCCTCTGTGGATGGTAGCTACATGTGCTGTGTGTGGGTGATTACTGAAGAAGCTTGTCCACACTGAGGCCCTGATGGTTGTCTGCCAGATGTGCTGTGTGTGGGTGATTACTGAAGAGGCTTGTGTGCTCTGATGTCCTCTGATGTGCTCTGATGTCCTCTGATGTCCATGGTTGTCTGCTCCCTCAGGGCCCATCATCACTCTGGAGTCCCTGGGCAGCCGAGGCACACAGTCAAAACTGTCCCGGAGGAACTGGCTGCGCCTTTTTAAACAGCCTGCAGTCTGGTATGTATTTGTGTGTGTGTGTGTGTGTGTGTGTGTGTGTGTGCGCGCGCAACATGGCGGCAGAAGCAAACACTGCCTCACCACCCTAAACATGCACCTGCACCCATTGCGACTGCCGTTGCAGAGAATTATCAGTTGTTGGTGAATAACACACAGTGCGAACTGCTGAAGGTGTGAAAGCGTTGATCACGAAAATGAAGTGCTCTCATAGTGCACAGCACTGGACAGACCTTAAGCTGCAGGGAAAACTGCTCTTTTTGTCATCTGCTGACCATCCCCTGTCCCACTCCATATTTTTAAACCCCTCCCTTGGCGAGGACATCCTCACCTTCACAGTTAGGGACCATATTCAAGTTCTCCCCACTAGATCCAACCTGGATACTGAGTACCCATTCAGATACAACCCATACTACACTCTTCACCCTACCATCCTTGAACACACACACACACACACACACACACAGACACACATTAACACACACACACTTAAACACACACACAGACACACAGACACACATTAACACACACACACATAAACACACACACAGACACACACACACACACACAACACACACACACACACACACACACACACACACTCCATTCTTCACCTTACCATCCTTAAACTTGAGACCACTGCACTTGTCCTGAACGGATGTAACTTCTAGGCTAGTGGACCTGGTGTCACAAGGCATTAACAACATACTAGAAACGACAACAAAGATACACAAACACACTGTGGTCCAAATGAACTGGTTTAATGATGGCACTGCAAACAATAACTTTTTCCACAACATTCCAAGTACTCTAGACATGACCACTAGAGATGAGTAGACAAAGACAGGAACTGTAATTGAAATAGGATGCTGCTTTGATTTATATATGGACGTTTGTTTTAACTCTAAACTGTTGAAGTATCAGTCACTTGCGGAGCAATCGCCCTTGAATCTGGGAGTCTTGGGCATGTGCACAAACTCGTTGTGAGAGGGGTGCAATTGTGTGGACTAAGTACGCCAGATGCAAAAAGACTGGCCATGTTTTGCTCCATCTCTGCTATTGTAGGTAGTCTGTCCATCCGGAGATGGAGGTGCCATGTATACTCATAAACTGTGAATAATGAGTTGCACATAACATTCATAACATAACATTCATACATAACATTCATACATAACATTCATACATAACATTCTACGTTTGATCAGACCTATGCAATTCTATGACATTCTTCTAACCAGTGTTTGGATCTTTAATTCTTGCCCTGTGTTGAGATCCAAATAAAATAATTAAAATGTGTGTGCGTGTGTGTGTGGGTGTGTGTGTGTGTGTGTGGGGTGGGGGGGGTTGGTGTGTGTGTGTGAGTGAAAGTGACAGAATTTTCTTGAAAAGCATAAAAACCAATAGTAGCACCTCGCTTGGTGCCTGCAGCTTTGTGTGTGTGTGTGTGTGTGTGTGTGAGCTGTGCTCTGAACACAAGCCTGAATAGTCCTAGTTGAAAACCCAGGCTGGCAAGAGCATAGAGGCCAAGCTCATCCCAGCAGATGTGCATTACTCATGAAGAGGCCTTTATTCTCAGCCCCTATTTATAGCCTCAAGCAGAAATGCTACTGATGCGCTAAGCCTCCAGTGACCGAAAGGAGAGGATTTCCCCCCACGAGAACGGCTGCACTGCTTTTGTCTCCACTGAGCTTCTGCACTGCCGACAGACTGAGTGTCACCACTGCATTGTGGGATATGGATTTAGCTGTCATTCAGCTGATATGTTGTGTATGAGCAAAATTCAGCTCTGAATTAGCAGTTTATGGTTATATGCCTGCTGTTACCGTTCTCCTCAGGTTCACGGTTAGCTGAGAGTAAAAGTAACCATAATTGTTTTTTTTTAGGCTGTATGTGTCTAGACTTGACCTTTGACCTTTGCTCCTGAACACTCCCTTCTAGTGCTGTCATTGTCACACACCTCTGCACGGCCAGCACCTTCTTCACACTGTTGTCATGGCTACCCACCTACTTCAAGGACACCTTCCCAGATGCCAAGGTTACCTTTAAAGTTAACACTAGATGATGAGTATGTTGATTTACCTCAGAAAATATGCTGTACTTGCATTCCAAAAAGTGTTAGTTAGAGAGTGCTTAGGAGTATGACTAATATTAAATTGTATGAGGATACATCTTGAAACTATTGTGTGTGTGTGTGGGTGTGTGTGTTTGCCTTCAGGGATGGGTGTTTAATGTGATCCCATGGTTTGTGGCCATTCCCTCCTCGCTGTTCAGTGGCTGCCTGTCGGATCACCTCATTAGCCAAGGTCTGAGCTCCAGTTCTTTTTCTGTCTGTCTGCCTACCTGCCTGCTTATTTGTGTGTCTGTCTCTCTGCCTGTCTGTCTGTCGGTCCCCATCTGTCTGCTCAGCCCTGGTTCTGTTCCTTTCATCCGTTTGTCTGTCTGTCTGCCTGCCTGCCTGCTGGCTGTCTCTCTGCCTGCCTGTCTGTCTGTATGTCTGTCAGACCCCATTTGTCTGCTTAGCTCTGGTTCTGTTCCTTTTGTCCGTCCGTCTGTCTGTCTGCCTGCCTGCCTGCCTGTCTAGCTGGCTATCTGTTGGTTCCTGTCTGTGTGCTCTGCTGTGATTCTGTTCCTGTGATGTGAGTCTGTCTGTCTGTCTGTCTGGATTGTTGTGCTGCTTATTCTGTGCCCTCTTTTCTGTTTTCCTCTTTCCCCCTGTTTTTATTTGCTACTTGCCCATCTCTCTCTCTTTCTTTCTTTCTCTTTCCTTTGCCATCTTTGTCTATGTCTATCTTTCCCTCTTCTTTCTCTCTCTCTCTCTCTCTCTGTCTGCATTAAGTCCTCCTCAGTGTTTCACTGTTGCATTAGGAGATGTGGTCTAATGGCTGCAGTGTAAGTTGCTTTATGGCTGGTTGGTCCTCAGATGTCCTGACATTAGAATGGTAATTGGTGTGGGAGTGTCTCTCTTTTGTGGGTTTCTATCAAATGTAACTGTGTTATGGACCATTACCTCTTTACTGTCCCATAAACACAGGCCTGCTCACATTTAACAATCCCATAAACGCCACTGAGACTGAGTTTTTGCTCTCTTCTTCACTCTCTCTCGCTCTCTCCTTGCCACCACCCCCCCCCTCTCTCGCTCTCATGTCTTTCAGGTTTTGACACTGCCTCAGTCAGGAAGCTGATGCAGGTACGTCTAGCCTAAAGATGTGCAAAGAAAGTACCATCACTGTAATAGACAGGCCAGCTTTCAAACTCATCTCTCTCCCCCCCAGTTCTTCTCCATGGGAGTCTCCAGTGTCTTTACTTTGTTCCTGTGTGGCACTACCACGTTTCCCACAGCCGTGGCATTCGTCTCAGCCACCATGGGCCTCACCACCTTCAGTCACAGGTATGCCCACGCAACCGCTGCCCACATCACATGCCACCTGTGCCATTTTGGTTCCACAGTCAGGCTTCATGTCTTCATCCTTATCTTGTTAAAATATTTGACCAGAAGACATTCAGTTCATATCTCATCTGAGACTGGCTTGCAGTATAGATTAAAGCTGTCAGCTTTAAGAGTACTTTGTAATGATGAAATAAATTGCAAGCTATGGAGTGGTTATAGAGAGGTCCTTTTTTGCCAACTCAGCAGAGTTTAGTGTACAAATGAAAACGCTGCTTGTTTGTTAACTGTTCACTCTTCCTTTCATCCTGCATCGTGTTATTGATGATGATGACAATTGATGATGACAACATGATGATGACAATGTTTATTAATAATGTCTCATGTTATGTCTGTTTCTCTCCCTCTCTCTCTTTCTCTCTCCCTCTCTCTCTTTCTCTCTCCCTCCCTCCCTCCTTCTGTGTATCGCTCACTCTGTGTTATAGTGGGGTGTCTGTGAACGTTCAGGACCTGGCTCCGTCCTGTGCAGGAGCTCTTTTCGGTGAGTTAAGAGCCATCTGCGAGGCACATGTTTCCCTGGAACACACACACATACACACACACACACACACACACACACTCCTCTACCCCACCCCCACCCAAACACTTACTCACACACACACACACGTCTGAACAAGGCTGCCATTGTGTGTCCATCCATCGCTCTGAGCATCTTCCTCATTGCTCCACTCCACTTCCCTGGCAGGCCTGAGAAATGTTTGTGCAAATATGCCTCTCTCAGTGTCTCACTGACTCCTCTTCCTCTCTCTCTCCCTCTCTTTCTCTCTCCTCTCTCTCTCTCTGGCTTTCAGGTGTCATGAATACATGCGGCGCATTTTCAGGTAAGAGCCAATCAGTTCTGAGTATGATGAGTTCTGAGTATGTTCCCTACCAACATGTAAACATGAAATCAAAGGGGGCAAAGAGCCGCTGCTTCCTCCTTCGTGTGATGATGAGTGGTCACGGATGACAACAGAATGATTCAAACTCAGATGAAAAGTGAAGCGCGTGGCTGCCTGTGGGAAAGCAGTCGTTCCGCCAAACAGCCTTTTTCCCCACAAATATTTAATTAAAGCCATTTCTAAAGCAGAGTTGAACAAGTTGATTAGATTTGTGGCCATAGCGCTCACGCTGATGAATGCATCAGGGATTTCATTTGGATCTTTCATGTGGGGAACACTTAACAGAAACCCACGTCTTTTTTATTAACTGTGTGTGTGTGTGTGTGTGTGTGTGCGTGTGTGTGCGTGTGTGCGCGTGTGTGCGCGTGTGTGTGTGTGTGCGTGTGTGCTCGCTCCTGTTGATTCCTGTTGATACATATTTTCATAGGCTTCTTCCTAGAGGTCACAACCAGCACTGTAACTAGGTGTTTCATTAGTCGCTGTTTTTGTTTATGTTGATGACCTCAACCTTCCTCTTCTCGTCTGCTGAACTTTGCGCATGTCTGTGTGTGTGGGTGTGTATTGCTTCATGTCCTCAGGGGTCATCATGGTGTATCTGTCAGGCTATCTGATCGAGGCCACTGGCTCCTGGGCTTCGGTCTTCATGCTGATCACTGTGGTCAATCTCCTGGGCCTGGCCATCTTCCTGACCTTTGCCGAGGCCCGCCGGGTGGACATTGATGGAGCTAAGGCCCGCTACCACAACATCCACATCTGAACAAACAGGCCGGTCATGATCCGTGGGTGCGATGCTCCTCCAACTACCCACCTCCAGCACAGCAAGGGGGGGGCACCATCGGGCTGGAAGGTCACTTCAGGTCACAGGAGCCAAGTCTAGGTGTTCATAGGGACCCTGAGGTGTTATTTCCTCCCAAGAGGACTAGATCATACAATAACACTGACAGGAGGGACCCACAAGCTGCTGTGCTTATACTTCACCTGTTTTGTTATACACACACACACACACACACAAACACACCCTCACAAACACACACACTATCACAAATACATATATACTCACACACACCCTCTCACAAACATATACACACTCACACTTACATGTTTCATTGTTACTTTCTGAAAATTAACAGGCACTGCAAAATATCATAGCATTTGATCACACACACACACCCTCGCAAACACATATACATTCACACTCGCACATACATATTTAACTGTTAATTTCTGAAAACAGCAGGCAATGCAAAATGTCATAGCATTTGATCACACACACACACACTCACAAACACATAAACACTCACTCACACATACACATTTCATTGTTACTCTCTGAAAACAGCAGGCAATGCAAAATGTCATAGCATTTGATCACACACACACCCTCACAAACACATTTACACTTGCTCAAACACATACATGTTTCATTGTTACTCTCTGAAAACAGCAGGCAATGCAAAATATCATAGCATTTGATCACACACACACACACACACTCACAAACACATACATGTTTCATTGTTACTTTCTGAAAACAACAGACAGTGCAAAATGTCATAGCATTTGATCACACACACACACACATACATGTTTCATTGTTAGTCAGTGCAAAATGTCATAGCATTTGTTCCTGGTTGTGCAGTTGGTTTATGTTTACGGTAGTTAGGTTAGGTTGGAATAAACAGAGCCCAGTAGCTGGGTAGAATAGATGCCAAGAACACACCGCCATTTTAGACTCTCAGAAGACAGAGTCCCCTTCAGATGTACTCACTCACACAAGCTTCAGCACACACACACACACACACACACACACACACCCCAACACAAACACACACATCTTATACACAACTCAAGTACAAACAAGCAACATGCACAAGTCTCCTGTGGCAGTTGCTCCTTGTGGAAGATGATTCAGTGCACTTAAGAACGTAGTCTATAAAGCTTTGCCATCCACACACATCATCATGTTATGTTTGTTCATTTATTTTACAGACTTACGTTTTAAAGTCATTTTTGCATCAACTTTTGATTTTCTTTTGAATTAAGACGGTCTGAGTTGTGTCTGACATTGTTCTTCTGGATCATTTCTATATCAACTAATCATCAAAACTAACTTCATGATGATTATAATTACATGATATTCATAGATACCTCAATTATATCATTGCCATTAATTCTTTTGTAATGGTTCAAGCAGAAGAAGTTTTCTCTTGGACAGCAAAGTCTGCACATTTATATTTATATTTCCATCTTAGACTTTGGTAACTGCTTGCAAAGTACATTTGTTGTGTTTGGATTTGACAAACTAGGAGGCCTGAGGTGTGTTTCCCAAAACCATAGTTGCTAACTAATGTAACAATATAGTTAACAATGTAATGTCATTGTCCATCGCCACCCAACCTAGCAACTTTGTAGTTGCCCATTGGCAACCAGTTTAGCAACTTTGTTGGTTACAGTGTAAGTGCTAACTGTTTAGCAAATATGGTTTTGGGAAAGGCTCCCCTGGTGTTCCCCAGGTGTGCCTCTGTCAGGATATCCCTTGTCAGGGGTGAGAGTTCACAGTTGTAATGAGCTTTAACTCTGTTCACGTGAGTGAAGGGAGTTAAAATAGTAGGGGTTAAGTGTCCACCCTGGGTAAATTACATGGGAGGTAGTGGTAAACCTGCTATTAGAAGAGCCTGTAGTCATTCTCTTAACTAAACAAAGGCAGCAGGCTGCTGTGTTAGGAGGTTTAGCACTTTAGCCAACTCTAGCATAACTTTCCCAGGTTTATCTCTTAACCGTCTACTTGGAATATCCCACTGGTTATTTGCAGGTCATCTTGTGAGTTGACCTCTGTCGGACCATAATCTTGCCTGTAGAAATTATGATCTGTTGAATGCAGTGTGTTTGGGGAGGTGGGGTGGCGTGGGGTGGAGTGGTAGAGGTAATGGAGTGATTCGGTATTTAGCTTTAAACCATAGCCTGGACTATTAGGCTGGCTTTAGGTGAATGTTAAGTGAATGGGGTTTGCAAGACCCGCTTATGCAATGCAGTAAACTGTTGAGAGCGCATAATGACTGAGATGTAGAAACACTGCAGATTGTGTCTGTTGGTTTACAGTAAATGATGGTTTGTCCCAGTTGCATCTAACATTTGGCTTCATTAACTTGGTTGAGGTAAGTGATCCCCAGAGGATGGTACGGTCCATTGCTGTGTTGTTATTGTATTGACCAAAGCATATTGTATATGTATCCCAAATCAGTGTATTTATTTTTTAGTTAAGTTAGAGAAGAAAATATGTATTTATTGGAAAATCCAAAGCGATCAGTTAGATGCTTTCTGTCAGTCTTAATTACAAGAGGAGAGATTCTAGGCCAGTGTATCACATGGTTGAATGTTTTGTTTGTGACCAGCACCAATATCATTGTCTTTGTATCCTGTTAAAGCTCCTTGTTCAGTTGGGTAATATTTCATCATGTGTTATGTCTGGGGCACATAGTATACCCACTGTAACCAATGCTGTCCCAGCTGTTGAATGTGTGTTGAAAATTGTAAAGCAGAACTGTTTAAGGTCATGAATAGGTTGGCCAACTGAACAGAGTTAGAGAGAGGGAAACAGAGCGTAGTTACTGATTCATTTGATCACTAGTTACATGATGTGGCTTTTGCCAAACTCTTCCTGAGGCCACCTTAAGGGGAAAACAAAGATGGTGTGTAATTTGTCCCAAGAGTCTCTTCAGCCTGATCTGTCACTTTTGTTGTGAAGTAAAACCCCAGCTCCTGTCTCTGTAAAGTAGATTTTATGGAAGGTCACAGGGAGCAGTACAGCATGATTCATATTTTTTAAAAGGATGTCATTGCTGCCATATTGTGAAGGTCATTTCAGCCTTGGCATCTGAATTGAATGGGTTATGGTTCAGTGACTGTTGTATTGTTGAGCCTTAAAAAGACACTGGATTGCACCCCATCATATAATCCCACCAAGACACAGAGGTTGTAACTATTTCTTTTTTTCCAGATTAATCTCATGTTCAGTCTCACTTTACCATGCAGTAGCCCTGTATTTAAACACTTGTTGATGCTTTTTCTCTCATGTCTGTTGGCTATTGGGTCACATGCACTTTTGTTACTCTGAAGGTCAGCTAAGGTCAAGGTCACTGAGTTTAAACATGGCATTGAGAAGCTCTATGCATTATAGCCAAGGTGGGAACGAGGAATTACTGAGACCGGAAACTTGCTTCAGACGTCAAACTAAGAGGGTTCAAGGGTGTGTATTTATGACACTTTCCACCTATACAATCAGTAGCCTGAATGCCTATGCTCACTTATGCACAATCACTCTCACATGGTAGACCGTGCTCTCTTGATAGAATAGTTCTATATAGATCACATGTACATGTCTCCGTACATCTATGAATAGTACAGAAATGTAGGGTGCTATTTCAAGTGTTTTAGACTTAACCACCTGTGTCGTTCTATACATAAGCCTACAGACTGATGGCAGATCCAATTACCCTTGACCAATACTTTGTACAATCATTTCCACATCTACAGAAACTGTGCTGTTTTCAAACCATTTGGATATTCCTCTTTTGCCACATGGGGTTTTCGTCATGTTCACATGTCCTTGGAACTAAGTGTGGTTGGTTTGTGTAATTATTTTATTTTTCTTTGATTTGTAGACATTCCATACTATGTGGATACTTGTTAGATCTTATGCCTAGTCTAAAGGCCTTTGATATGCACCGTACCACAACTTCACGCATGGCCATTCTGCAGAGCCAAATTATGTTTAGCTATGTAAAGAATAAGTGCTTCTTTTGATTTGTTTCAAGCAAAATATTGTGAATGTTAAGCACAGAGTTATTATGAAGATGTACATAAAAACAAATGCAGTATTTCATTGCTTTGGAGGGAGAAATATGTATTTGTATACATATTTTGAATTTTCAATAAATAATATCTATATTTTATGTGCTGGAAGTTCTCTCTTTTTTTAGTAAATGCCAAGTGCAGTTTTAGTAGCTGCCACTGAGGGGCACTATAATGCTATGGATGAAGACACCAAGCATCTTAGCTGTATAGTAGGGGCAACTCAGCAGCTTTAGTGGATTGTATTGCAATTGCCCATTCCTGGGGGCTATACTATGAAGCAAGGTTACTGGCTAGCCCAGATAACTTCAGGTGTTACTGCTGATCTCCAAACAACATGTCACTTCAGAGACAATAGATGCTCAGTGCAGTGTTCTTTTGGAGATCACTGGTAACCCCCAAAGTTATCCAGGTTAACCATTGACCTCATTTTGAAGTATAGGCCCCTGACCACCAAACCGTGCCAACTAGTTAATAACTGCTTTTAGGGAATGAACACTTGAGCTGTTCAGCCTTGAATACCACTTTCAGGTTTCCCTTGTCCTTGGTGACCTCAAACAACAGGCCTATGGGTTGATTTACCCCAGACTTTTCCTTTAATTACTTAGTTCAAGGTAGTGCTGTGATGGATGTCCAGTAGTATTTCATGACATGAAAATCAGCCAGTTGCAGTGAAATCAAATTGAAAGTCAACTGAAACTGACACAAACTTACCGGTCTGAGGACCCACATGTGCCTTACTCACATGGACAGTGAGGAGGATGGTGATGGAGGTAAACACATCCAGAAGGGCCACAGTTGGACTGTTGGACAGGAAGCAGTTCTTTGGTTAACCAAAAAAACTTGACCAAAAAAAAAAAAAACATGTTTTTCATGACTGCTGTGTTTATAGATTATCCTCGAGCATTCTTGGCTAAACAAAGAATTGTTTATAAATGGATTTTTACCTGGAATTGTGTTCTGTGGTCAGATGGGATTAAACCACCACCACTGTGAGCACCATCCTTACCGACTGATATGGTGGGGTTGCTTTACGGAATTCCAGGAGTGGGGAAATAAACTCCATGAAATAGCAAGCCATTTAAAAACAAAATCAGTCTCTGCCAATTAAAACACTGATGACTGGATCATCCAGAAGATCAGCAAACTACAACCCAAGTTCAGTTCAACAAAAACATGGCTTACTGAGCACAAAATCAACCTCTTGAAGTCTGAACTGCATAGAAAATCATTAGGGTAAGTGTAACAGGGAAAATCAAAAGAGAAAATCCAGCTATGTAAAGAATAAGTGCTTCTTTTGATTTGTTTCAAGCAAAATATTGTGAATGTTAAGCACAGAGTTATTATGAAGATGTACATAAAAACAAATGCAGTATTTCATTGCTTTGGAGGGAGAAATATGTATTTGTATACATATTTTGAAATCAAAAGAGAAAATCCAGGGGTATGAATGAATTTGATCGATTGTTTAAAAAAGGAAAGGTCTGAAGTCTTATTCCTGCATCTTTGTGGCATGCAGGGGTGTCATTGATTATGAAGCATTATTGTTTTTTGGTGTTTGTTTCTTTGTGATGCAAGATTTTCTCACTGAACAAATTTGCTTCTCTTTCAGGTTGTAATTTTCTTTAATTAAGATAAATTGATTAAATTGAGGTAAATAAAAATTATCATTTGACTTTACCAGGTCTGTTAATCATGCAGGCCGAGGCACTGTATGTTTCCAGACTGGATTTTTTATTTGAAATTTTTTTATCTATGTCCAATCCAACAGATAGTGAATAGAAACACAGACCCACAGATCTGTATTTTAAATATCAGATGTTTCATCATGAGCCTCGGCCCTGTTTGCTCCTTTACAACTGACTTGATTAACCAGTTTCTTGGACAGGAAACTGAAACTTAACTGGGTTTCCTTGTTCCACCATTGTCATCTGAATTGTCAAGTCACCAAGCTTGTTTCACACATGCTTAAAAAGGGATGGGCTGAGCCAGTACCAATTTAAATGACAACCTTGACAGTCCTAGAGTCACTCCTAGAGTCTAAAGTGTTTTGTCTCATACTCTGAAATCGCTAAGAGCTGTGTAAGAGGATAAAAGGCAAAAGCCAGACCTGGTGTGTGCATCTGAGGTGATCAAAATTATCAACAGTCAAACATTATCAGGTGAGCTGTGCTTAAATATGCATCAGTAATTAAGCATCAATTTGACTTATAGGTCTAGTAGGCTTCATCTGTGTTCACCTGTTTGTGCTTGTTATTCATACCCTTAGCATATTCACCAGCAATGGCAAGGGCAAGTCATTCTGATCAGACAGTGATGTCATTCACGGATATAGAGACTTTCAGAAACTGGAATTGCATCTACTCATTTAATGAAAATGTCACTAAAACATATCTAAACTCTGAAGAGGACGACTTATCCCAAGAGGTAGAATTCATAAAGCAAGAATCCAAAGAGGACATTAAATCTCTTTTTCCTGAAAGGAAAACATCATTTACAAACGACACACTACAAAACATTCAATTCAAACTCCCAAAGATCATTCTAACAAATGCGCAATCTCTCTCTAAAAAACTGAACAACCTGGAACACATGATCAAGACTGATCCAGAGTTCCAAAATGGTCTTATTTGCATCACAGAGACCTGGATGAAGAGGGGGTCTGAAGTTAGAATTGATGGGTAAAAGAGTATCCCGTGTCCTCGTGATGTTGAGATCACAGGCAAAGAAAGAGGAGGGGGCTTTGCAGTCTTCACAAAAAACATGAATGTGAACATGATCTTTGAAAGGCAAAGCAAGGACTATCAATTAATGGCTCTCAGTTACAAAGATAAAAAGCACCCAGAGAATGCACCTCCACTCATCTTGCTCTTAGTGTATGTCCAACCAGAGGCTGAACAGAAGGTCACAGGAGAGAATATTGAAAAAGAGTATACATTTGCTCTGAGGTGGTCTAACGGAGGCCCTGTCTTTCTCCTGGGAGATTTCAACTGGCTTGCCAAAAGAGAAAGGAACATTGCTGATTTGGAGCAGTAGGTGACCTGCCTCACCACAGAAAGAGACACCTTGGACAAATGCTATGGCAATGTCAAAGGTGCCTACACATCACTGTGCAAACCCCCACTGGTCTACGACAAAGGACACTCTGATCACAATATCATTATCTTGATCCCAAACCAGTGCCAACACACTGAAACTACAAGATTCTGGAAAGAGTAAGTCATTCAAGTGTTACATTGAAAAAACATATGGGCAAAATTCAGTATAGGCCATCTCTCACCCCCGTTCATTTCTTGACAGGGTGAAAGAAGAGAGGGAGAGGAAGAAGGAGAAGGAGTAGAAGAAGAAGAAAAAGAAGAAGGAGGTGGATGTGGGGAAGGTGAAAAAGGGTGTTGCATCTAAAAAGTAAAACACCTCTGGTATGGGTGAAAACCACAGTTATTTGTTTGGTGGATCCATGTGACGTATTCTGAAAGATTCCCTCTAACATGTTTGGTTTGCATGTATGACCACTTTGGCAAGAGCATTATTTAGAGTTAAGAATGAAACATTGTTGCAGTCCATTCTTCTCTGCATCATATACTTTACAGACTTAAGAAAATGCATTTAAGGATTTAAGTTCTTCACTTTTCTTTCTTTTGTCTCTATTTACCCTTTCTGTCAATTGGGTTCTTTTTGGTTCTTACAGCATGTTATATTATTTAGACTCTTACAACCCCCACACCATCAGTACACTTCTTTGTAGTCCGACTTAAGTAACTGTGGTTCGCCACAGTAATATAGGTTCCTTCATGCACCCTAAGCTGTCCAGAGATGTTTTTCAGGAGGAACAGCTGTGTTAGGATGTCAAACATTTATCCCTCTCTGGTAAACAGTCAACCCAAACATATGGGCAAATATGGGAAAAAAATATAAGACACATCTGGCATCTCAAGTGGACAATACTCCTTAAAGTGATCCTATTTTACTATGACAGAACGGACATCCATTGTGAAGTGCTAGAAGCTTCTTCATGATTCCTGCCTGATGAGCCCAGAAAAAAAGAGCCAATGTTTGGAACCAGAGAAGAAGAAAACCTTTTTGTGGTTTGCAGCCATGAAATGAACTTGACATGGCATGAAAAGAGATACTTAATTACTGATTCAGATATCAACACAGAAAAAACTGAATGTTATGTGCTCAGTTCACATTAAATTCTGAAAAACAAACATGCATTTCTGTCTCAATGTGCTGTCATACAACAATAAATGGTTAACTCATTCAGTCTCTGTGATCTTACTGCTCAGTATGAGCTTTTGAAGCATTCTCAGTTTCTACGCCACTGCATGACTGCGGCCAGGAAATTACAAGCTCTGGGATGACTTCCAGTTCATGATCTCTCAGTTAAATACTGCTTATACACACTGCTAGAGACTAATTCTAACTCACTATGTATTAAGTGTATAGGAACAGCACATATAGTGTGACAAAAGAAACATAGGTGCATGATCCCAAAACAGCTGATGTTCACTTAAATTGAGTCAGGAGGATATGGAGCTCTGGGGGTATGAAATATACAGCGAGCCACAGGCAGATAATGAGTTACCACTCTGAGGCTCAAAACTGACTGACAAATAGGCTGCTGTATACATGTACTCAAGCCCTGGTTCCTCAGCATGGACAGGATGTGACCTGCCTCACCACACAAAAATTCACCGTGGACCAGTGCTATGGCAATGTCCTAGAGGCCTACAAGTCAGTGTGCAATCCCCCTCTGCTCTCTAAGAAAAGCCACTCTTGCCACAATGTTATTTTCTTGGCCCCAGACCATGAAGAATGTGATCACAGTGAAACTCAAAAATTCTGGAAAAGGTAGGTCTGATTCATTCAGTAACTCATAAGCAGAGATCAAACGTGCAGAGGCATGTTTCTGACTAAGATGTATTCATCAATAGCAACCATCAACATGTTTACTCATTCTAAGACACTACTGAACAAAGTTGACATATTGCAGTGCTATACATTAATACTAAAGACCCTAAAGATGATGTACACCTAATCTATGTGATGTGTTTATATTAACATACTTTACTAAGCTTCAGTTTGAGAGTTTTGAAGTGACTAATGCAGCACTAAAATATAAACAGCTCTGCTCATGTGACAAATTACACTACACACTTGATACTGCATATATTTCATTCAACCCTCTCAATGTTTTAATTGATCTACATGTACATTTGATTGATTCAGTATTTTTAAAGCCTTATAAGTGACCATTTTTGTGACCATAATTATACGGGCTAAGACACAGAGCTGACTGTAGAATACTGTATACATCTACACACATCCTTGGTCAGGTTGGTCAGGATGTGTGAGAGGATAAGAGTTGCTTTATTTAATACATTTGTGATTAAAAGCTTCTTGGACTCAGCCAGTTTGTCTGCATTTTTAGCTGGGTGAGGGAAGAGATGGAGAAGAAGATCAAAATCAAGAAAGAGAAGAAAATGGAGGAGAGGAGGAAGGAGAAAGAGGAGGAGGAGGAGGAGGAGAAGGAGGAACGAAGAGGAGGAGAGGAAGGGGGAGGAGGAAGGGGAGAAGAAAAGGAAGAAGAAGAAGCTCAAGAAGAAGAAGAAGAAGAAGAAGCTCAAGAAGAAGAAGAAGAAGATGACTATGACGATGACGATGATGGTGATGGTGATGAAGATGATGAAGAACAAGAAGAAGATGATGATGATGATGAACACAATGAAGAAGAAGAAAAAGAAGAAGAAAAAAAAAGATTTGCCTCAAATGTTGTCAAATGTCCATCTCTGATGAACAGACAACCCCACAAAGAAGGGAAAAATTCATTTTCCTTATAACAACTTTGTTTTGATGAGTACTTTGGCAAGAGCATTATTTAGATCTTTTTTTATATATTTATATACAATATATTATATATTATTATATATTTTATATAATTTTATATGATTTCTTGTTACTCCTTTCTGACTGTCAAATGAGTAATCCTCATCTGTGTACTGCTCCAAGTTATCTATCTAGCTAAGTCTGTACAAAATGTTCAGCCAACAACTTGTGTAGCATGGTGGGGACCTTAGAGGTCACCTTGACCAGTGAGTGTGTCCCTGAGTTACATACTTATATGGAATTCCATTCTGATTTAGAAACTGTTCAAGTTATTTTCCACTGTTTAGAATAGATTTGCGATTAGACTTTTGAGTACATGTAGAGCCCGTATTCCTTTTACACGATGAGAAGGATCCAGACGAGCTACGCAACAACATCTTGGTTATCCTGTCTCAACCTCGCGGGCAAGACAGAAGAGTAACTTACTCTGAAAGACTTACTTAGTCTTTAGAATTCACTCTGTTACTTCAGCTTTTTATTGCGGCTATTTCATCTATTATTCCATCCAATCAACAATTGTAATCCAAATTATAATAAAATCATTGATTCTGATCCAACGCAACTGAGATGTCCAATCTTCTATTCTGCTGGAAAGAAAACACGACGCAACTTTAAGGTGAACAGTGACTTCAGGTGAAAAGTCAAACACCAAAATCTAACAATTCCTCTGATGGTGACCAGACCTCAGAGATGAAAATCAGGGACATTTCCCTGAATTTGCCTTGGGAACCAGGACATTCCTATACAGTCAATATCATTAAAATAAGTAATATTTTAGCTTTAGATCAAGGAAAACATGGGTTTTCTTGCATTTTACTGTCTGTTTAAAGTCTCAGGAACAGTTATTTGGACACTATTAGGCACTTGTAGTTTTAAGTTCTGTTCCTATGAATAAACCATCTTTTTTGTCTTTTGTCATCTTTAAATATTATTGAAGGAGAATAAATGTCCCTGCTGTACTACTGCCTTATAAACCCCATACTAACCAAAGCATATTAAGATCATAATTCATGTACAACAACTAACTAACTAACTAACTAACTAACTATAAATAAACAGTAATTAGGAGTTTATACAGGAGAGATTCTTAGTTAATGGTCTATTATAATAAGGTATTAATAAGTGACTTGTAATGATTAACAAATGGCTGGTATGTATGTTAATAAGCTGCTAGTTAAAGGTGAATATGTGTACCCTAATCTAAACCCTAATTTTTCAAAGGTGGGGGACCAGCATTATGTTGAGATTAACAATGAGATTATGATATTTACGAAGTACAAAACAGTGGTGATGCAGACAGTATGCCAATAGTATATTAATTGCATGTGAGAGAGAGAGAGAGAGAGAGAGTATGTATGTGTGTGAGAGAGGGAGGGGGGGCTAGGGAGAGGCATGTGTGTGACTATGTGAATGACCGGGAGTAATCAAACTGACAAACTAGAACAGTTTTTTTGAACACAGGTTAGAGGTTGCCAGGCCTCATGTCATGTTCTGTTTGGTAGTAGGTGTAATGTAGTGTACAGGCTGAACTAAGTTTGTTCTGTTTGGTAGTAGGTGTAATGTAGTGTACAAGCTGAACTAAGGTAAACTGTAAACTCATAAACTAGTAACAAAGAGAGTAATCCATTCTCCATTTTTATCTTTCTTCTCAACTCACATAACTTGTTTGCACATTACATACTGCATTGCGTAATGCATCAAACATATCATTACACAACACAGTGCCTCTTCACACAGAAAAATGAACATTCAGTTGATAATGTGTAGGCTCTGGTGTATTTGTGGAATCATAATCATATATATATAGAATAATATAAAAACTCTTGTTTTGCACCCTCTGCACCAACTGCACTTCATGCACATATTTACATACATATTTTGAACATAAGAGCATAGATACTTACATATATATTTTAAACATTCAGTAAAAAATGTCTACATTTTACATATAGGTAAGGCTCTGGTTTATTTGTGGACGCATTTGCAATAATGAAATTACGATACAATGAAAACTGCACCAACTGCAGTTCCAGCACCTGCCACTGAGGGGCAGTATAATCCTACAAATGGCTGACATCACTGACCATTACAACTTCCATGTAAACATGAAGCTCCTCAGCAGTGTGTCTTGTC
This sequence comes from Tenualosa ilisha, assembly GCA_015244755.2. Taxonomy (NCBI): domain Eukaryota; kingdom Metazoa; phylum Chordata; class Actinopteri; order Clupeiformes; family Clupeidae; genus Tenualosa; species Tenualosa ilisha. Next base: position 1,543,759 of record PYXC01001758.1, read on the forward strand.
TGTTCTTCTTAATAAACCCTAGGCATCAAGAGTCCATCATGTATGGAGTGACCTCTTAACCCCCTGTGTGTCATGATGACCTTCAACCAAATCTGTGAGAGACTGAATGGACCAAAACACTCTTATCATCCAAAACCCTTATTAACAAATCAAATATTTTTTTCCTGTTGATTCACCCATTATCCAAAGAATTCAAAACTACAGCCAACAGTAACACAGCAGGTGTATGACCACAGCGTGTCTCCGACCCCTTTTGCGGCAAGTTCAGTAAATAATCATCTTCTCTCCAAAAATAAGCTTTAGTGGCCAATAACCTCCGTCTCTGACGGGCCATTTACAGTGCATCTCCACACTATCTGTTCTCTGGGCGAGGACAGCGTTGCTGCCATACTGCAATTACGGTGTGGTCGTGCTGTTGCCATAACACTAGATGGAGATCAGCTGCAGGTCTCCCCCTATCCGCTCCTCTGAGATGCCCGACTACCCAGCCTCCCAAGGATGTATGGGGTGCTACCATATGGCAGGAAGCTGTGTGCCATGTTGGTGAGCTGGCACTGCCTGCGTGTGCCAACGGCCAGGCGTCAGTCACCCCTCTCACGGGACCAGCTCAGGTTACCATAGAGACAGATGGCGATGCCCGTTGTCGTGGCAGCGGGGACTGGAGCAAGAGCAGGACCCCGTGCTGGACAGGAGCGGCCGAAGCCAAGGGGCCGAGACGAGGTGTGTTCTGCTTCTAAACACACAACACAACACGCAGGGAGGAGTGTGTGTCACACACCAGGGAACATCGAGTAAACTACTTCAGGAGAAAGGCACACACACATGAATGGTTATATTTAGGGATTGAAGTTTAGGAATGCATCTAAACAATTCATTTCAGGGATATTTCTGTGTGTGTGTGTGTGTGTGTGTATGTTTTTGATGTGTTCATGTGTGTTGCTTGGGGCAGTGTGTGTGTGTGTGTGTATGTGACAATTTGTTAAGTTGTTCAGAGGACTGGAGGAAGAGATGATGAAATGGTTTCAGTGCTGTCTGAGTGTGTGTGTGTGTAAGTGTGTGTGTGAGGGAGTGAGTGTGTGTGCGTGTGTGAGTGAGGGAGTGAGTGTCTGAGTGAGTGTCTGAGTGAGTGAGTGAGTGTACGTGAGTGTGAGTAAGTGTGTGTGAGTGTGTGTGTGTGAGAGTGAGTGAGTGAGTGAGCGTGTGTGTGAGTAAGTGTGTGAGTGGTGTGTGCGTGCGTGCGTGCGTGCGTGCGTGCGTGCGTGCGTGCGTGCGTGCGAGTGAGTGTGTGTGTGTGTGTGTGTGTGCCCTAGGTCTATGAGTGGATAGGATGCGTAGCTGGGAGTGGGGTTGAGGTGCTGAGGGCTGGGCCACAGCAGGAGTGGTCAGACCCTCTCCACTCGGCTCCTGGGGTGAGATGAACACACACACACACCTCTAAATCACCCACGACTGAAGCCGCACTCATTTAAGCAGGCCATGTTCATGCTGAAAGCAACATCAGTGTACCTTCCAAAGACAGACTACATGTGCATAGCCAAGTACACAAGAATCAATCACAGCATTATGATCACTGTATTTATTCTTGTGATGGTTTTGTAAAGATAGCATTTCACAGTGGTGGAAATAAACTAATAATTACTAAGACTAAGAATTATGCACAGCGCTGAACTGACATGCAGCAGGCTTGTAGCACGTAGCATGTAGCATTTTACCTCTTTTAGTCACCTCTCACACAAAGAAGTGACTAAAAGCCGAGGCAGGTGGAGAATAATCTCAGAAACACACAAGCAAGGATCAACAGAAGGTGTGAGAAAGCCACAGGAGAGAGAGAGAGAGAGAGAGAGAGAAAGAAGGTAGGAAGAGAGGGATTGAGAGGGAGGAAGTGGCCTGAAGGAGAACAAGCTGGTATCCTCATCACCATACATACGTCACCACTGACCACTCTCACCCTCAATCAGCCCTGCGTTTCTCCCCCTCCGCACAGCTGCGCCTTGCTATTCTCCCCATACCAGCTTTTCCTCTCCATCAGTCTCTGGGTTCTGTCCATCCCCTCTCTCTTTCCCTCTCTCCCTCTTTTTCTCCCTCACTCCTTGTTTCGCTCTTGGTCATAAACACGATTGTTTTTGAACAACAACCTCCCCAGGCGAACGCTGGTCTAGGCGTGTTGATATCCAGGCAGAGTGACACACGGCAGACAACATCCAGATCTCTGTTGACACATGTCAGTAAAGGGGGGACGGAGGTGTGTGGTAACTGTGTGCATTTAATTGTTGCGTCCCTGCGGCGGTCAGGTTGGATCCGTCAGACAAACACACACACACACACACACACACACACAGTGCAGAAACAAACATATTCAGAGAGTTTCACCTCTCCTTTTCAAAATGCAGGCACTGTCAGACATGTTGATATTTATATCGCCAGTCCAGACCCTACACTGTAAGTTTATGCATATAGTGTGTGTGAGTGGGATCTTGCTTCACTTATTATTTTGCCACTTGAACTAAGCACGCGGTAATGCTACCCATATATACAGTATTGTTCATGTGAACTAGACAGCAGCACCCAGCTAATGCTGCAAGCACAATCCCAAAGCTACATGTTTCAATTCAACTGAAATTTTATTAAAGACTCACAGGAGGATCCATAGCACAAAAGTAAATTAAACTAAATGAATGATAAAAGTAACACAAAAAATGAGCAAACAGGAAGATAAAGTCAATCCCAAAACAGCAGTAATACAAGAACCAAGGCATAATAGCAGGGCCAACAGTCCAACAACTAGAAAGTCATTGGTGTGAGTGCATAGCGTTTTTTTCTTGTCAGTGTTTTGGAAGCTTAAAGTCAGCACATGTCCAAACTCACTGTAGTCCTGAATCACTATTGGGACAGATGACAGGGGTTAGTCAGAGGCTGCACTAACATTGATCTATCCTCAGCATGTGGACAAGAGGACTGTGTGGGTATTTCTGGCAGTGAGGACATCATCCCAGGCCATCGTCACAGCCTACTGTGGGCGCCCAGTGCTGGGCTACTTGTCCGATAGGTGGTGACTGCTATGAGCTTAATTAACTCCTGTGGCCAAGAGAGAGGAGAGCCTTGCTGGTGTTATGGGTTTTCAGCAAGGCGTAGTTGTAAAGAGTGCTGTCAGAGATACGGCTGAATGAAATAGTCCCGTTAATTAGCAATTAACATCAAACTAATGACAATGTCACCGTGTCACAGTCTCCACCAAGGTCCTCTCTCCTCCACAGAGACATGCCCCCCCTCAAGAGAGCCCATTCAGCATGCTAATTAAGTGAGCGCACGCATCTGCATTAGTCTTCATTACTACTCAACCTGTGCTAAGGACTGTGGCTTTTACAGGAGAAGAGAAAGGCCATCTCAGACTGCGTGGAAATGGGGAATTTAACACCCTCTTTTGAAAGTGGGGAATGAAAACTGATTTTAGGGCTGCAGTTGTTATTATTACTAATAACTGTACAGTGCTTTTTATTAGTTATTGTATTTTTTAACCGCAATGTATTGTTTATATTTCCTTGTTGTTTAAGACCAAGTGTCTAATACCATAAACAAATACCATAAACGTTAAAAAACATTAAAAAACACTGAGTCCTTTTTTGTCTCCTGTATTGTTTACATCCGTTTGTAATAATCAGCAGTGGAGGAAAGTGCACTAATCACACCCTCTCCATGCGATGCAGACGATACACAGAGTAATATACCACAAATATAAAAACACTGAATACAATAACTGTCACTGAGAAAAGGGGTAGACAACAAAAGGCACATGAAATAAAAAATATAACGTGTAGTTTAGTAGAACAGTTTCCTGTTTAAATTTCTCTCCTAAATCCCATCCATCGACACAACAATTGTGTCAGTCAGGGCAGAGCAGGGCAGAGCAGAGCAGAGCAGAGCAGAGCAGAGCAGAGCAGAGCAGAGGCCTTGGGCTCTGCCCCGCCCACCATCCCCCCCCAAATAAAGGGGGGAGAATTTAGCTCCAGCCCTTCCCTGTGGAGTGACTCCAGTCCTGCTAACAGGCGTTTATCTCTTGTTGCCTGCTCTGAGCCGCACACACACACACACACACACACACACACACACACACACACACACACACAGAGACAGACTCTTGCACACACACTCACACACACACAAACGCCCCGCCAGATATGTTGATTTCTGTCAATTAAACTCCATCAGCTGTTGGGCTCCTGCTAAGCATATGGTCAGTGTTAAATCTGAAGCGCGGCAGCGGCTTGGGCAGTGAGAGGGGCAATGGAACCCTCCGGGACCGGACCCCACACCTGCGCACACAGTGCCACAAGATCAGCACACACATGGCCACTCCAAAAGAGAAAGGAGGGGAGGGGAAATAAATAACAATCTGCCCCTCACCTCTCCAAAGCCTCTCCAGCAGACCGCTGGACACCTTTCACTGCGAAGGGTGCGGAGGAGTGTTTAACACAGCCGGGGGAAGACAGCTAGGCCCTCTCCATCCTGCTCCGTTGAGCTGGGTCATTGTTGGGAGTGTGAGATAGGCGATGTGGGTGCACACACTGAGTCAAAAGCGTGAAGACACAGTGAGAGAGTTGTCCTAGTCTGAATCAGACTGCTCAGATGGCTCATGAGGTGGATTTGCGCCCCTTTTTGGGAGAGTGGAGTCATAATATTGTATAAACCTTTTAGTTGGGTAAGAGCTTTGCTTTGGCATTTCTGGTGCAATTATTCATTCTAATCCAGTGGTAGAATCTCTCACACAAGTGTTCTAATCTTGGAAAATGTAGAAATTAGGCTACTGTATTTAAAATAAATACAAGTTTGTTGCCCTGGCAACAGTTCGTGTATATTGGATGCTTTTTTGTGTCTTCTCGCCCGGACAACAAGAACACACACTCTATGTTCATCACCGCGACAGGCACCATGTCCCCCGGAGCCAAAGCACAAACACATCTCTTCTCATTCCACTCTACCGCGAGATGACCCAGTATGCAAGCCTCCACACCACAACACACACACACACACACACACACACACACACACACACACACACACACACACAAATGTGCTGCCACAAATGCTAAAGAAATGTAATTTTAGAAAACAATATGGTGCATTGCCTGTGGCAGAGACTCATCATATGCTTGCTTTTATAAAAAATATATTTTTATTTGAGTTTTTTTTTTCTTCTGACTGAACATTTCAAAAGGCTCCACAAAACAATGATTTCAGTGCCCAGAGCAATTACGCTTCTCTTGGTTTCAGTCCGGCTTTTATTCTAATTGATTGGAGCCTTTTTACAATAGCAGGATCTGTTTAAACACCACTTAATAAGAACTTATAATTATTAGTTTCTTTCTACAAGACTGGATTATAATGTTGTGCTACGGCTATGAGACTTTGAGACTGGATTATAATGTTGTGCTACGGCTATGAGACTTTGAGCCTCCTCTTTGTACCACATCCATTGTCCTCCCATTGAACATACCATGAAATGATTTGAAGACTGTTTGTCTTAAAGAATCTTAATTAACAGTTTTTTTGTTCATTAATTACTAGCTAAAATGAACTAATGAAACATTGGAAATAGCTAAATAATATATTTCATTGACATATGTATTGAAATAAGTGATCATATTTAATGTACAATGTGCAGTATCCAGACATGCTGTATCAGGTGCTCTAAGTGTTACAGGCTATGACAATAGGCAAGAGCAACCTTAGGATGTTTACTTGCTCATTGGCATTTGCTTTTCAGACATCTGTTAAAATCCATTTCTCCACTGTTCATACATATTGAATTGAAAATTAAAATAAAATGTTCTCATGTTCTTTCATTGCTCAAGAGCTGCACATTATTATCCCCATGTTTCTCTCTTCCTCTTTCCCTCCCTCCTCCCCTCTCTCTCTCTCTCTCTTTCCCTCTCTCCCCCTTTTCTGCCTTTACAAAAGTTTGGCTGTCAATCAGGGCTAGCCTCGGGCCATGCGCAATGATTAAAAGACCCCAGAGATAAGGAGACCTAAATTAGATTTCAATAAGGACATTGAATATTCATAACAGGGAAACATCTAAAGGTAAATGCTTTTTGATCTAGGCTCACAAATATCACTTGTGTGCATTCCCAGGTCCTTTCGCACCCGTTCCAAGTGTCGTCTCTGCACGCCGGTCCAGCGGCGGCCGAGGCTCTGTGCTCTCCTCCGGGGGATGCGGCTGAATAATGATGACGGCCTCTACAAAC
>PYXC01001758.1:1555000-1570000 GCA_015244755.2 Tenualosa ilisha
ACAGGACTGATGATATGCCATAGGTTGATAAACCCAGTGCTGTGTTTGCATGTCAATGCATGTATGTGCAGTGTTTGCATGTTAATGCATGCATGTTTGTGTCTGTGTGAACTTGTTTGTTTGTTTGTTTGTTTCTGCCAGCATGTTTGTTTGTGCCTGCGTGTGTGAGTGCCTATGAGTGTGTGTGTGCGGTGTGCATGTGTGTGTGTGTCTGGCACGGCTCACCCGGCGGGTATGTCCACTGACGCTGGTAATGAGAGGTGCCAGGTGTGCCCAGGTGTCTGGCTGTGGCTGTGTGCAGTTGTCAGAGCTCAAATCAATCGACTGCACCACACACACACACACACACACACACACACACACACACACACTGGAGGAGAGAGACCCACTCGACAACTGGCAACTGGCAGGCAGAAGGGCTGTCTTCTTTAAGGTCTTTGTGGTCTGTTGGACTGGCAACGCTATGACAACACAAGCAGATAAGACACACGTGCAGAGAGACAGCGAGACCCCGGGAGATGATCCACTGAGAAAGACAAAATGTGGAAAAAAAGGAAAATAAAAATCACAGTGGCAAATGACAGCAATTCAGTCTTGAATACTGTATACTGTATGTGGGATTCTTGATGTGAAACTCTGAGATATTTCTGAGGCGAATACGAGCTCAGACAAAGGCGAGCTCTCTTCCAAAAAGCAGCAGCAGGAACCAGGCAGCACTCTGTGGCACCACCTCTGGCCTGATCCTCCCAGCACAACACCAGCCACCCCATCCACACACACACACACACACACACACACACACACACACACACACAGACAGACACACACACATGCACACAGAGACACACATACAAACAGTTTCATCTAGACAGAACTGGGGCTGCTCTGGTCTGGCACTCAACACTCCCCCAGATCCCCACTTCTCTCTCCGTCTATTTCTCTCTCTCTCTCCCTCTATCTCTCTCTCTCTCTCCCCTCATGCCTTCCTTCTCCCTTTCTTTCTCTCTCTCCCTCCCTCACTCTCTTCTCTCCTCATGCCTTTCGTGTCTCTCCCTCTCTCTCCTCTCTGCATGCCCCGCTTCCCCCCCCTTTCTCTTTCCCTCCACCACTCAGCTCAGTCGTGTGGCCAGATGTCCAAGTTGACACAGCGCTTAGGGCGTTTGACTTGATAAAAAAGCACGCTGGCTGCGGGTGAAGGGGGATTAAAACAGGGCCGCAGGCACTCTTGTTATATTGAAAACATCCTGGGCTGCTTTGTATGGAGATTTGCATACATCGGGGGCCGTGCGGGGCCAGCCCATCTGTTAGACTGCATTGTCCCCCAACAACAAAGTGTGTTTAAATATTTCACATCTCCATTTATCAGGAGGGGTAACGAGAGAATGAGAGCGTGCGCGAGAGAGAGGGAGAGAGAGTGTGTGGGGGAGAGACAGAGAATGAGTGAGAATGAGAGACAGAGAGAGAGAAAGGGAGAGAGGGAGAGGACAAGAAGAAAGAGAGAATGAATTGGCATCTCTTTGAATTTGAACTGATCCCAAATGTGCTTCAATCTCTGAGTAAACAACTCCTTGTCTGGCCAGGTTTTTGTAAAATGTGGAGGACTGAAATATTTGGAGGGTTTTTTTGCATTCTGATTATTGAGACACAAAGGTGTCTGAAACAACCAGGTAGCATGTGCACAAAGTATAAAGACAGCAACCCTCAATATTAGTTAGACTGAATCACTTTCCAGTGTCTTCTCTAATGAACGCTGCATTTGGTAACAAAGATGCTAATTTCTAGGTTTCAAATTCAACAGGGCTCTGATGTCTACAAACTCATTTATGTTCTTCAAGATTGCATTTATGCAAGTAAAGCATCCTTGTCTAAATGTCTATGACAACGGCATCTGCATGGATAATATCAATGTAGTCTAATCTCCAGGAAATGCCGAACCACCCAACATCAATTTAATGATATTCTCAATGGAATTATGAGCCAAATTCCTTCTGTGATAAAAATACATCATTTAAAGCAACATTGTGGCCACAATTTGAGGAATCCTTTTTATCAGACTATTCATTTTGGTGCCTCTCAAAATTCATGTGGATGGCATATAGTCATATGAAGGAGGGATACACACAGGTGTTATTCCCACCAGCCATCCAGGACATGCAGTATCTGTGCAGTTCTGATGGAGGGTAGGAAACCATCACAAAACAAAAGACAGACATGACATTGCTGAATGTATTACCATCAGACACCAAGTAGCCTCTCCTAGCAGTGCTAGTGACACTCTGACAAATGTCTGGGAGATGTTAGACTAAAACTCCATTGCATTCAGCAACAAGATTAAAGCACCTTTAAAACTGATGAACACTGAAGACAGTTGCTATGGCAGTGCATGGCAGCTGGCACTGATTTTAAATCAAATCAGTCTCTGGCGAGGTAGTTCACATTTTTCACACATGCATTTACACACACTAATAATTCAGAACCTAAACCCTTTACATCACCGTATCATGACCTCTGTTTTGAGGCTTTTTCAGCTAAAATACAGAGTTACAATTACATTTTCTCTTATCCGGTCTTCAAGGCTCAGTTGTGAATGTTACAGAAGGCACACATAAAATAATACATTCATAGCTCAAAGCTGGGAGTTTAGTTTTAGACTGACGTAGACACAACAGTTTCAAACACCTACATTTATAAATATGCTGTTGTCTCTCAATCATTATTTCAAAAGAATCACTATTAATATATTTGGTTATTTAATGATTACATCAATATATTTGGTTATTTAGTAATTATTTGCTAGTGCCTAAATAAGAACATGGTCAGCAGCCCTGGGGTAAAGAGTGACGCTATACACTCTCCCTACAGGTGTCAGCAGCACCCATAACACACGCAAATTTGCCCTAATGTGGAGACAGACTAAACTATTTAATCTACCATTTTAACAACTTTGCATACTAAATTTAGAGATCTATCTATAACCAACATCTAAACAGACTCAGAATCTTCTCTCGCAGTGAAGTGCCATTTGTTTTGTAACTATGCTCAGAGAACCTTTGTCTTAACTATATGGGTTCCAACACAAAGCTTTATACGTGGCGTCTGGCTCTGAAGTCTCCGGTTAATCAGTTTCCGTTCATAATGATCTATAATCTCATATGTACTATACTCCTGAATATACCTATGCGCCTTGATGTTAATTCATTAATATAATATTAATTAATTAGGTATATTCACCCTATTGTCCCTCATGATTTGATGAACAGGTTATGTTTCAATATTTTGGGTTTGAGTCAAACACTGGGGTGCATAAAGACTTTTAGTCAATCACCAAATGACACGTTGGCTCACACACATTAAATGATTCATGCCAAAAATCAAACTCCTCACACTTTCACGCTTACACATTTTAACATTAAACAACTAGTACTGACTTGAATGAGACTTTTCCAATTTAGCCAAAGTGCACATTAGAGGCTCTGCGATTCATTTCTCCTTGTATAGATTTTAAATCAAGCAAATATTGTCCTGCACAGCGAGGAAGAGAGAGAGAGAGAGAGAGAGAGAGAGAGAGAGAGAGAGAGAGAGAGAGTGGCGAGAGAGAGAGAGGAACTGGAATGGGCAGCACTCCAGACGAGTGAAATGATGGCAGTACGACTGAGTCATGGGCCTGCCTAATCCTTCTCTCTAATATTAATGCCATAACTCTGTCCGGGGATGACACTTAAAGGCACTGTAAAATGGGCTAATTACAGTAATATATCTGTGTACTCATCTCAGCTCCCAGAACTGGGCACATAAAACTTAAAGCAAATGAGCAGGCGGGGAAAAAAACGAGGGAACAAGAGAGAAAGACAGCAATGGATAGATAGAGAGACAGTCAGTGAGAGAGAGAGAGAGAGAGAGAGAGAGAATGGAGTGAGTAATACAGAAAGGAAGTAGATTAAAAGAAAGACTGGTTGGCAAATGACTTGAAGCACGCTCCTGTGTAATGGAGAGTGACCTTGTCTGTGACAGCAGTACCACTGTAGGCACGTACACACACACACACACACACACACACACACAACACACACACACGGGAGGCAGCTCTGGCTCTGGAGACGAGCTCGGTCTGTAACTGCACTAATGAGAGACCTCACTCTGAAAGCATCACGCACTCTCCATGCGGGACCACCCTTCACCACCACCACACACACACCACACACACCACACACACACACACACACACACACACACACACACACACAGGGGGGTGAGGGGGGGGGGGGGCGAGCACTTGTTTAGTCTGAAGTAAGACACTGGATTTCCATGAGTGAGCCAAATGGAGCATTAAATACACACTTCAAATGCAAGTCATGGGAGGGGAGGCGTTCTGAATCATCCTACTGTCAGGCACTACTCACTACTCCCTAATCAGAAGTGATGCCAAATAATATCTCTATGGGGAGATGAGATGAGAGGGTGAAAAAAGAGAAGTGGAAAATGACAATGGAGTGTGAGTGTGTGTGTGGTGTGTGTGTGTGTGTGTGTGTGTGTTGGGGGAGGGGTGAGTGTTGGGCTTCTTTGTAACTGTTACTCATAATTCCCCAAAGATCTCCAAAGAAACCGTGTCTATAGAGTCCGTCCGAAGGAATCCTGCCGGTCTCTCAGGGCGAGTGACTGTGGAGGTGAGGCAGAGGCTGTGCAAGCAGCTCTCCTCCTGCGTCTGGTGAAACTGGGACGCTTAAGGTAAGCATGTGACCGGCGTGTAGGCAGCGCCGGCTGCCGGCGCCTCGGTGGCGTTCTCACACCAAAAACGCAGCCATGCAAGAAAACACAGCAAAGATGGACGTGACGAAAGTGTTGCTGCACGGGGGAGGTTTTTGGAGAGGAGAGGAGAGTGTGGTCAATCTGTTGGTTCCACGTCCAAGAACAGAAGTACCATTTTTGTTTTTTTTTTTTGGTGCGTGTAAAAAATATTTTTTTTTTTTTTGGTCACAACCACTACAATTTTTTGAAAGTACCATGCTGCTCTCAGTAGCTTTCGCTTGTGGTCCTGAGCAACCTCTCTCTGTTGGACTTTTTTTCGTTCCATGAAACATTTTTAATGAAACATACCCAAAAGCATATGTCCCCTGTGCACTAGTCGCTCCATTTTAATTGAGACATCAAAGCACTCTCTTATCGCCAGAGCCAATCTAAATGTTGTTTAAGCTCCTCTCTTGTTCATTTCTGCAAGCGTGGAAGGTCAGTCACTAGGAAGTTGGCTGTGCTGAAACAGTGCAACTGACACACATTAACCTTTCTTTAATCAGGATTACTTTGTCACAGTGAGCCATTATTTAAAAGCCATTACAAACGGCGAGTTGCGGAGGGGGTGGGGGGTGCGGAGGGATGGGGGGGGGAGAGTAGAGTTGAGTGGAATGGCAGACTAAGAGGAGGTTGAGGGGGTATGCTGGCCTACGACACAATCAGACTAATGGCTGACATTTGTTCTGTGCCAAGTTCATAGCAGGGCTTTTCTTCCCCCTGCCTATGAGGTGATCACAAAAAATAAATATGGTGCACAGATCACAGCAATGAATTAAATCCCCTTTAAACATAGGGTACGCTCCTCTACCAAAAGAGTCAACTATTTAAACACAGCATACGCTCCTCTACCAAAAGAATCAACTCCTCTCTTAAGTAAAGCTACCGATTCATTTATCTAGGACATTGAACTGAGTCGGACTGTGTGCTATAAAAACGTGTGTGTGTGTGTGTGTGTTTGTATGTGTGTGTGTGACTGTGTGTCCGGGCATTTTTTGGCATACATCAATCCCAACTGGACAATAGCCTCTACAAGTGGCTCAACACTTTACCACACTTACACTTACAATTGTCAACCCCACACACACACACACACGTGCGCACACACATACACACAGACAGACACACACACACACACACACACACACACACACATTGGAGTGGCCAGTGCTGATGGACACCAATGATTGCGCAACCAAGCGGATGAGTGCCACACGAGACAGGTGGCCGACCACTCTGTGTGTAGGTGTGTGTGGTGTGAGGGTGGGGGATGTGAGAGGGATGGAGAGAGCAGGAGAGAGAGAGAAAGAGAGAGAGAGAGAGAGAGAGAGAGAGAGAGAGAGAGAGAGAGAGAGAGAGAGAGAGGAGAGAGAGGGATGGACGAATGGAAGATACAGACTGCCAGAAAGATGCAAAGCGAAATCTCATCTGGTGCTGCATCACCATGCCTGGGGAATGCTCATACTGTGCTCACTGACATTGTTAACTTGACAATCCGACTCAGACTCTGGACTCGGAACATGTGCGTGCTCTTCACAGGCTGCTGGTAGCCACAGACCACACCCAGCATGCCAGTCAGAGTTACAGAATGCCCCATTCCACAGCCACTTTCCTGTCCAGCAGTTGTGTGAATCACCGGAAGGCGAGAGGTGCAGAGGAGGACGCCGAGATCCCGAGTCCCTGCGGACTCTGTGCAAAGCGTCTCAGCCTGGGGGGGTCGGTGGATGACCGGCGAGTCCACTTCCACAGTAACTCAGGCCGTGTCCATAAAAACACTCATTAGCTAAAGAGCTGCGGCGCTAACGTCCCCTCAGACGCGACTACACCCTTCCCCTCCACACACACACCCACCAACCCCTCTACCCCCTTCGATCCCACCCCCTCCCCTTCTCTTTGACACTACCCATGAGGCTTTGCTGCTGCTCACTCGCCTGGGGCACAGTGCTGCCTGCGTGTCCTCTGTCTGTGGTGGGTCAGTGACATACAGCCACCCAGGGACCTGGAGCTGGTGACAGGACTTCAAACAGGTCATACTCACACCGGCCTGAAGCACTGACTCAGAAAGACTGCCTGCCAGTGCTAATTCTGTATCCTATACATACACATATACATACATACATACATACACACACACACACACCACACGCACACGCACACGCACACATACAGACAGACATACATACATTCATACATACATATATACACACATACATACACACACAAACACGTTATTACACTCTTATTACACAAATAACTTTTGCAAAGTTATTAGCAGCTTGTTCCAATGTGTGTGTTCTACCTGGAGGGATTAAGGGGGAGCTTGGGGATGTGAGTTTTGACTGAAGTTGAAAGCAGTAGTGTGTGTGTTGTGTTGAATGCAGTATTGTTGAAAGAGTAGTGTTGAATGCAGTAGTGTATGTGTGGTGTTGAAAGCAGCATTGTTGAAAGAGTAGTGTTGAAAGCAGTAGTGGTGTGAGGTGGAAGCAGTAGTGTGTGGTAGTGTTGAGCAGTGTTTGTGTGTAGTGTTGAAAGCAGCAGTGTGTTGTGTTTGAAATTGTAGTATCTGTGTTTTTAGTTGTTGATGCAGTAGTGTTGAAAGTATGTTGTGCAGTAGTGTGTGTGGTGTTGAAAGAGTAGTGTGATGCAGTAGTGTGTGTGTGTTGAAAGCAGTAGGTGTGAGTGACTTAGGAGCTAGTTGCAGAACAATGTCATCTTTAGGAAGAGAGGTCATAGTTAAAAAAATACATTATAGAAAAGATTCATGCTTCACATTCAGGCATTGAAAATTGTCTTAGGAAAGCAAGGGAATGTGTATACTGGCCTGGTACAGTAGACATGCTAGCTGAGGACACACACTGCAAAGTGCACAGTGTGCAGAGAACTAGATACACAGCAACAGAGAGAACCTTTACACAATCATGAACTCACAGAACCACTCCGGCACAAGGGCTCCAGGCTAGTCCAGCACAGGAACCGAAGGAAGGACTAAGACATTGCTGCCAATGTGTGAAAGCCTGCTAAAGCCTGCTGAAGCCTCCAGTAGTGGACACACACAAAGCTATTCAAAAAACAGCGGCAGACAGGCTCATATTACAACAGAGGGGCCAAGGAACTGAGACCACTTGCAGAAAGGAGAGCAGGTGAGAGTGCAGTCACAAGAGGGTGGACACACATTCTGGACATCAGCATCTGAAGTGCCACTGGACCAAAACAGGTATTCTCTGTCCAACAGGAGAATGGAATTGCTCTGAGGCGAAGGCGAAGACACCCAAGACACCTAAGACGGTCTCCAGGGGACTCGCCGATCAAAGAGACTGACAGCAGGAGCTTGTTAAACCCCCCAGCCTGCCAGCAGTGACCACCATCCACCTCACACTCAGGCTGCGTCTGATCCACAGACTATGTAGGATGTCATCACTACCAGCTATGGCAGGATTGCTAGGAGGCCTGCACACCTCCGTGGTTTTCTTTGAAGGTCTTATTCAGTGTTTGATTCAGGCATGGTTGTGCTGTGTTTGATGGGCCTTGTTCCGGCTTTGAATTTTATGAGTTCAGGGTTACTACCTAAAAAAAAGGAAGATGTTCCAGTGTATGCATTCTACCCAGAGGGCTTAAGGGGAGGCTCGGGGATGTGAGTTTTGACAGAAGTTACCGGTAAATATGTTGAAAGCAGTACTGTGTGAGCCTCTTTATTTAATGATAGAAAACAACACACAACACAGCTGCTCCATCATATACCATAATAGGTCCTAGTTCTATTTTAGAATATCCTTAGTTCTTTTTTACATGTCCTTAACTGTATTTACTTTGTGTTGCATTCTTTCAATATAATATACTTTCAGATTTTTTTGACTAAGAATACAACATTTACAGAAAAATGTACATGTACAGAAATCTATACGTTTCCTGTCCCATGCAAAATGCCAAAATCCTCAGATAACCTCATAGTACAAAACTTGCATATATGCTGACTGCCTGAAATATTCAGAAACATCAGAAAGCAACCCCACACTCACACACACACACACACACTTTTTCTTGTCACATTTTAGATGGGCGCTGTGCAGCCGAGTCCATGCTGGCATGATTCAGAGGTGAGAAACATCATGAACATGTCTGACATTTAAAACAGTGAAAAGCAGGAGGTGGAGGAGGAAGAGGAGGAGGAGGAAGAGGATGAGCAGGAGGAGCAGGAGGAGGAGGCAGGAGCAGAGACCGTCTCTCTGGCTGCCTATCTGATTACCTATCTGACAGTCTTCCTGCCTGCCTATCTGACCGTCTCCCTGCCTGCCTGTCTCCCTGCCTGCCAGTCTGCATGTCTGATCTCACCACACAGGGCCCATGTGCCTGAGCCGGAGCCGGAGTCCCACGCCTGCTCTCTTATGCAACAGGAGCTCCAAGCCTGGCTGATATTTCTACACGTCATTACACACACACTGCAGCAGCACTGTTACTGCTCCACAGGAACCTCACACACACTTTTTAAAAAACAACACACTCCGGTAGCTTGACATTATAAAACTATTTACCATTTATTAAGGACTATAAGTGCTGTCTTTCATCCTCCATTTAAATCATATACTGTATATACACACACTACACCATCATATACTGTATACACACACACTACACCATCATATACTGTATACATACACACTACACCATCATATACTGTATATACACACACTACACCATCATATACTGTATACACACACACACTACACCATCATATACTGTATACACACACACACTACACCATCATATACTGTATACACACACACTACACCATCATATACTGTATATACACACACTACACCATCATATACTGTATACACACACTACACCATCATATACTGTATACACACACACTACACCATCATATACTGTATACACACACACACTACACCATCATATACTGTATACACACACACTACACCATCATATACTGTATATACACACACTACACCATCATATACTGTATATACACACTACACCATCATATACTGTATATACACACACTACACCATCATATACTGTATATACACACACTACACCATCATATACTGTATATACACACACTACACCATCATATACTGTATATACACACACTACACCATCATATACTGTATATACACACACTACACCATGTAAAGGTTTTGCTGCTGCCAGTAGTTGTCCTTATGCTTATTGTAATTTTTCTGTTGATTCAATACATGTTACTTCACAACTCAAAAGATACCTTAAAGGTATCAAGAATATAATAATGTCAAAATTAAGTTGCTTCAAAAGCTCAGTATTTTAAAAACTAAAATACAAAATATGATAATTATTTGAAGTGCCCACATCTTTCCATAGCACTGTATTAATGCAAACCTGAGTGATAATACACATCATTTATCAGTTCCCATACAAGTGTTGAAGTGCATGCAAATCCAAGCCCTATGCACTGGTGAGGATGGTCATGTATGTTTATGTTGGGCATGCACAGAGAACATATTCATCAGCTGACCTCTCAGTGCAATCCAGCCAACTTCGCTCTCCGCTACAGCAGATCTGCCAGCTAACAAATGTATACGTACACACACACACACACACACACACACACACACACACACACACACACACAGGTGCACCCTTACAGCCACACAGGATCAACACAAATGAGCAAATATGTATGATGATGTAATCAACATGTCATACACACACAATCTGGTGTACACACCACATACCACACACACACACACACACAAACACGTGGTATATGTGGTAGACACACATATTAAAAATATGTAATTCATATACATTCATATACAGAGACAACACACACATACACACACACAGTGAGTGGTTGTCTGCCCCGGCTGTAAAGCATGAAATCTGAGTGGTAAACATTTGTATGGACAGATGTGGATTAATGTTCATCTTTTCTTCAAGCGGGAGATTAAGCCTGATTTACTGGCTAACAGGTTTTAGGGGTTTGCGATTTTGATTACAGAGATATGGAGAGAGGGAGGGAGGGAGAGAGAGAGAGAAAGGGAATGTAATTGCAAAAATAGATAGGCAATACCGCAAAAGAGAGGGATAGAGTAAAAGTGTGAGGAACTGAAGCGATGATCCCCTGCTGCTTTGACATGCTGACCTCCTCTGAGAATGAGATCATAATTAAAAGACAATAGAGAGATCGGCAGGAAGGGTGGAGACAGAGGACTGGTGGAGTGAGAGAAGGATGGATGGATGAGGGAAAGGACGGATGAGGAGAGGTGCCATACGACTAGGGCTGGAGGCGGGAGGGTAAAGGGGGGCTGCTTGGCTGCGTTCACGGCCGCTAACGAACGTTTAATGCAAGTCGGGAAAAACGAATACGGTCCCCATCTGCTCCGTGTTCGGCTGTGTTCTGTGCCCGATTCCACAGCCAATGACACTCACCATGTGCAGTGGGTGGGGGTGAGACAGAGAGAGAGAGAGAGAGAGAGAGGGGAGAGAGAGAGAGAGAGGGGGATGATGATAAGACTCATGAGAGAAATACAGAGTAACTGCATATGCAAACAGAGAAGAGCCCATCAGAGACAGGCTGGAAAAGGCAAAGTGTTTAGTCAATACACACCTGTGTCACTCCAATAATGGAGCCTCATTTCCATTCATCTCAATCTGAGGACCCACAGCCAGTAAGGAGGAAAAGAAAGTATAATCTAAGCAACTCAGCAGCACTGGGCGGACAATAGAGAGAGCGTGAGAGAAAGAGAGAGAGAAAAAGAGACAGAGAAGGAGAGAGGGATAAAGAGAGAAAGAAAGAGAGAGGGATGGGGAGGTCAGGTAAAGAAAAGGAGAGTGGAATGTAAGTGACTGGGTGGGCATCAGAGAGAGAGAGAGAGAGAGAGAAGGAGGGAAAAAGATAGAGAAGAAGGGAAGGACAAGATAGGGAGAGTGTAATGTAAGTGATGTAGGTAACCCAGGTGGACTGGGCGAGCATCAGAGAGAGAGAGAGAGAGAGAGAGAGAGAGAGAGAGAGAGAGAGAGAGAGAGAGAGAGAGAGAGAAAGAAGGGAAGAAAAAGATAGGGAGAGTGTAATGTAAGTGATGTAGGTAACCCAGGTGGACTGGGCGAGCATCAGAGAGAGAGAGAGAGAGAGAGAGAGAGAGAGAGAGAGAGAGAGAGAGAGAGAGAGAGAGAGAGAGAGAGAGAGAAAGAAGGGAAGAAAAAGATAGGGAGAGTGTAATGTAAGTGATGTAGGTAACCCAGGTGGACTAGGCGAGGATCCTCTCAGGCTAACATCATGTGTGTTTAGTGGTCTCAGAGACAGATCCAGGTGAGCACAAATAGGACACACAGCCCTGCGTCAGCGTCTCTCACACACACACACACAGCCCTGCATCCAGCATCTCTCTCTCACACACAAACACAGGAACACATACACACACATGCACACACACACACGCACAACCCTTGATCCAGCATCTGGAGGTGGGGTAGTGCAGCACGGAGCAGCAGAGCACAGGAGAGTGCTGAGAGTATAGCCTCAGGCACCCCGCTCTCACAAGCAATGTGTGCACCAGACATGATACGCTGGGCAACACACACACACACACACAAATACAAACATAAAATACTAAAACATGAGAAAACATCCATAGACATGTAAACATGCACACACACACACACACACACACACGCACACACGCTCAAACACATACACACACAGACACACCTGTGTGAATAGCAAATGCTCAATGTTTCACAGAAAGAAAAAAGCACAGCTTTCTAGACACAACAGGGTCTATTTTGGTCTTCATGCCTGTACTGCAGCTATCTTTATCACACACATACACACACATACATGCACAGACACGCTGTTAGTGTAAGGTTAGTGTGTGTGTGTGTGGTGTGTGTGCGTGTGTGTGTAGTTATCCTGCGAGTGCACTATTGTGGGGGCTGAGGAGGACCAGTGAGAGGACTTATTTGAAGCTTTGGGAGATTACAGATGTCAGGAGCGCAGGAACAATTTCATCCATGTCCCCCGCCTGGCCCCTAGCCCCCAGCAACACACACACACACACACACACACACAAAAACTCTTTATTTACATATCCCACACAAATTATGGATGGTAGTCATTATGATCCCGCGTCATTACACTTCTGAGAAACAGTCAGGGATCAACTGAGAGAGAGAGAGAGAGAGAGAGAGAGACAGATAGAGAGAGTGAGAGAGAGAGAGAGAGAGAGAGAGAGAGAGAACGAGGGGGGGGGGGGGGGGGTTGTAAAATGAATCAGAATACTTTGTTAGTATATTATAAATATAGACTGATCTATAATCCTACTGGCTGCTGCCTTACTTATATACTATTATGCAGATCTCTTTCTCTCTCCCCCACTACATATCTGAAACACGCACACACACACACACACACACACACGAGCATGTCCAGGTTGTGATTAAATTCAGCACTGCTCATGATCCCCTGGCTAAATCTTTGCAATTTTCATTTTAGGGAGATTAAATATGGATCATCGTTTTTTTTGCCACCACACACACACACACACACACACACACCACACACACACACACACACACACACACTTCTGCCTCTAATCTACAGCAATCTCTTCCTGCCTCGCTTTCTCTTCTCGGCAGGGTGGGGTGTGGTGGGGCGTGGCAGAGTGGGGCAGAGCAGGGCGAGGCGGGTGAGGCGGGCCAGTGGACCATCTGACGGGCATCAGGCCACAGTGCTGAGCAGAGTAGAGCAGAGCGGGCTGACCAGGCAGACTTTGCTTCTCCGAGTTCCTCCAGCGTGCGCACACACACACACGCACGCACGCACACACACACACAAACACACACGCACAAACACACACAAACATATATACACACACACACACAAACAAACATATATACACACACAGACATATACACATACTCATACAAACAAACACACACACACGCACGCACACACACACACACACACACACACCTCTCTCTCTCTCTCTCTCTCTCTCTCACTGGCCTAAACAGCTGCTCACCATTACGGCTATTGGTGTTAATCTGAGCCAACTCTGACCCAGTATTTGCCATAATCACTCATGCACACATTAAATATGAAGACGTGGCCTCAGCACTGATGATATGCTTATGATGGGGGGGAGGTGGGGTCAACAGTGTGGCAGACAGGGAAGACTGGGAGGAGGTGGAGGCTAAGTGCTGAGGGGGAGAGTTTTGTGTGTGTGTGTGTGTGTGTGTGTGTTTTCTCGCACGTGTGTGTGTCTGTATGGGTGCACGAATGTGTGTGCGCGTGTGTGTGTGTGGAGGAGGGGGTAACATCATGTCTGGGTGTCATGTCTGGAAGTTTGGGGTTTGTCTGATCCCTCATACATGAGCACCCACGCACACACCCACGCACGCGCACACACACACACACACACACACACACACACACACACACACACACATATTGTGTTCACAGATGTATCCCATACGGAAAGTGATTAAGCAGGCTTGGCTAATGGCGTTGCCTAAGACCAGAGGACTAAGGTAGAGGACTATCAGGAGACAGGGAGCCACTGGGCTGAAGTGATTAAAAGACCATCAGGCTTAAGAGCAAAGATGGAACAGTCACTGAACACACACCCTTTAGAGCGCTCACACAGCTCACCCATGATGATGCTGATGGAACACACACACTCTAATGGAATCCCTATGGAACACTTATACAACATCAGAGGAACAGCAGTGGAACACACACACCACCAATGGAACACACACAATGGGACCTTAATAGAACACATACACTACCAATGGAACAACAATGGAACCCCAATGAAACATACACACTACCAGTGGAACATCACATACACACTACCAATGGAACACCAATTGAACACACACACAACCAATGGAACACCAAAGGAACACACACACACTACTATTGAAAGCCCAAAGGAGAACACACACTCTAATGGAACCCCAATGGAACGTACACAACATCTGAGGAACACCAGTGGAAAACACACACTACTAATGGAACCCCAAAGGAACACCAATGGAACACACACACTACCAATGGAACATCAATGGAACCCTAGGGTAATGGGACACCAGGGTAAAGGAACACATCAGTTCTAATAGAACACCAATGGAACACACACACCACCAATGGAAGCCCAATGGAACCCCAATGGAACACACACACTTCTAATGGAACCCCAAAGGAACACCAGTGGA
>PYXC01001758.1:1575000-1605000 GCA_015244755.2 Tenualosa ilisha
TAGTGCCCCAGGTGGAATTCGTCTTGCACTTGTGAGCCATGAATAACAACATACATACTGTAATTACTGCACATGCATGCAAACACAGCTATATCCGCAGTCACCTATATACACATACGCCTGTTCCACTCTCAGTCACCTATATACACATACGCCTGTTCCACTCTCAGCTGAAACATTCTATACATGAAAGTATTTACTAAAGTATTACTTCTGTCTGTCTCTGCCTCACTGGCATCCAAAGTCATCAACGCCATTATCTGAGGCCAGGCTAATTAGCAGTGGAAATAACACCTTCACAAACAACCCCTCCACACACACACACACACACACACACACTTACACACATGTGTACTAATGGGCCATCTCTTCAGAGGAAGACTAATGGCAGCTGTCACATCTCTGATCAACCTTGAGTGGCAAAGTGTGTGTGTGTCTGCAGGACTTCCCAGATGAGGACACACACCTGGGCTCACCTCCACAATGCACCTCTCTCATCATACTTGTCATTATGCAAAAACAGTCAGCAAGCACCTGCCAACATTCTCAAGGACATCATTTCACTACGAGGAGACATGATTTTTGCAGCTTTGAGTTTGTTATCATTACAGTCAAGAGATCTGATAAACTGGTGTTTCAAGGTATAGTGGTGGTCCTTTAACATTTCACATGTTTACTCAAGACAAGACAAGACTTAACAATGCCAAATCAGCATATTATTCCTCACTTATACACAATAATAAAAATAATCCGAAATTCCTCTTTAACACTATATCCCGTTTAACAAAAAGCAGGATTGATGTGTCCCATTCCATTCCAATAACTCTAAGCAGCAATGACTTCATGGACTATTTTAATGACAAAATCTAATCTATTAGACTTAAAATAAACAACTCCCTTGTAACCTCAAATCCAGTTGGACCACATGTAATGGTTACAGCTAGCTCTAGTCAAGCTGTAGCATACCTTGATTTATTCACACCCACCAATATATCAGAAATTACGTCTTTGATCTCTTCAGCTAAAGCCTCAACATGCTTTTTGGATCCTATCCCAACTGATCGTCTTAAGACTGCTCTCCCTCTATTGGCTGAGACGATTTTTAAAATCATAAATGACTCACTCATAGCTGGGCATGTCCCAAAATCTTTCAAGACATCTGTTATTAAACCATCAATTAAAAAGCCAAACCTTGATCCTGATGTCCTTGCTAATTACCGACCCATATCTAACCTCCCATTTGTATCAAAAATACTTGAAAAAATAGTGTCTAAGCAAATCTGTAGCTTCTTAAATGAAAACATTATCCAGGAAACCTTCCAGTCAGGCTTTAGAGCTAATCATAGTACAGAATCAGCCCTAGTTAAAGTCTTCAATGCCCTCCTTTATTGCATCTGATAATGGATATATATCAATATTAATCCTACTGGATCTTAGTGCCGCCTTTGACACTATTGACCATGGTATCTTACTACACAGACTTGAACACATGATAGGCATCAAAGACACTGCATTAGCCTGGTTCAAATCATACCTCTCTGGTCGCTACCAGTTTGTACATGCTAATAATGAGTCATCAACCCATACCATAGTAAAGTTTGGTGTACTCCAAGGCTCAGTGCTAGGTCCCCTGTTGTTCTCCCTGCACGTTACCTTTTGGATCTGTTATAAGGAAACATGGCATTACTTTCCACTCCTATGCTGACGATACCCAGCTTTACCTTTCAATGAAGCCTAATGACTATATGCCAATGCCTAAACTTGATGCCTGTCTCCTAGACATAAAAACCTGGATAACTAATAATTTCCTATGTTTAAATTCTGATAAAACTGAAGTTATGATGATTGGCCCTAAACAGCTAACCAACACTCTACCCCTTCACCAAAACTTACTCAGTGGCCTGTCACTGTCATGTAACGCAAAGGTTAAAGACCTCTGGGTAATTATTGACCACCTGCGAAATATTGTTAAGGTTAGAAAGTTCCTATCCTTTGAGGATGCTGAAAAATTAATACATGCATTTATTACTTCCAGGCTCAATTATTGCAATGCTCTGTTCTCTGGGTGTAGTAATACCTGTATCAGAAACCTGACACTAATACAAAATGCTGCGGCTCGAACACTCACCAGGACTAAAAAATATGAACATATCTCTCCTATCCTTGCTTCCTTACATTGGTTCCCTATTAAAAGTCAACTTGATTTTAAAATACTCCTCCTAACCTACCAAGCCCTCAAGGGCGATGCGCCAACATATATTAAAGACTTACTTGTCCCTTACCACCCTCCTAGAACCCTAAGATCCCAAAATGCTGGTCTCCTTATAATCCCAAGAATATCAAAATCTACGATAGGAGGAAGAGCCTTTTGTTACTGTGCACCCTTCCTGTGGAATAAGTCTCCCCTAGAGCAACTTAGGGTTAAGTGCCTTGCTCAAGGGCACAACGGTGGCAGCCGGGATTCGAACCCACAACTTTTCAGGCTACTTATACGCTAGCCAGGTTCCTTAACCACTACGCTACCACCACCCCATCATACCTTAATTATGCTGCTATAGCCTAGTGCCGCCACAAAAGCTTCATGTGTCATGCCGTACCTCTCTCTCTCTCTCTCTCTCTCTCTCTCTCTCTCTCTCTCTCTCTCTCTCTCTCTCTTCTCTCTCTCTCTCTCTCTCTCTCTCTCTCTCTCTCTCTCTCTCTCTCTCTCTCTGCTCTCTCTCTCTGCTCTCTCTCTCTGCTCTCTCTCAATATTTATATATTATATATATATATATATATATATATATATACACATATATGTATGCCCAAATTACACATTTGCTCTCTGATGTGTGAGCCTGGCCTAATTCACTTTCTTCCTCTGTCCACAATTATATCTGCTGAGTGTCATCCCTGCCTCATTCTGGCGGACTCATCTCACCCCCCCCTCCTGAGTGGACTACAACCAGCACGACGGGAGGCCCATGTCAGGACCGACTCTGTCCAGCCATAATTCCTGATAACCACCTATGGACTGATTACCATGTAATGTAAAGTGGGATAATGCTCTATTATGAACTATTATGAACCTTAGCTAAAACCATAGGCAACTTGTAGTGGTTATTACTGATTGTAATTTTTCTGCATGACCCCTGGCAGTTGGATTAGCCCCTTGAGTCATGGATCTGCCCAAGGTTTCTTCCTAGATTAACTGAACATAAGGGAGTTTTTCCTTGCCCCTGTTGCTCTTGGGTGCTCCTTCTGTGAAGTGCCACGAGACAACACTATTGTAAAAGGCGCTGTATAAATACAGCTGAATTGAATTGAATTGGACTCTCATAAAGAAATGATAGAAAATAGCCTATGTGTTAACGTAAATGACCACAGCTTTAACAAAAACTAAACGGATGAGTCAAGATTATTTGATCACAACCCAGTACTCGGAAATGGTCTCCAGAAAAATGCTCCAAGAAAAAGCTTTTTTCTTTCACTCGTTCATGCTCATGACAACCTCTACATATAAACTTTTTAATTCCATGGAAAATTAACTTTTTGTCACGTCTGTTACGCTACTAAAATGGTATTTGTATGATGTGAATGATTACCTGAAACGTTTTGAATAATATTTTCATGTTTTTGGGCAATAATGCTCACCTCATGGCATTTTAGTGGTGTTACGTAGCCTACTGTGTGTGGATTTTGTTCTATTATCTTTCAAATAAGAATATGTCCTATGTGTTTAAGTACTAATAAGACTCAATTAGAGAAGGAAAGGCTTTTGATCTTTTATCAATATTATTAATATAATATAATTTATTTATATCAATATTCAGTCTTTTAGGACCAAAAGTTCACCCACAGCTCATCTTACTTTGTTTCAATCCTGCTAAACAACAAAATAAATCCGTCTTAGGTACTACATGAAAAGACAAAAAAAACAACATTGAAAAAACAAAACAAAAAAACAAGAGACAAGCTACCCTATGCTGACCGTATGTGCACATGAAGTTTTTGAAAACAACTTCAAAAGCTCTGCTGTTGTTACTTTTCTGTCTCAAAACAAGTGGGAAGCACAAAGGATTTAATAGGTGTACTAATACTAAGACTAAGACTCAGATGAACTTCATTGATCTTCTTACACATAATCAGGCAGATGGACAAACAGCACAGAGGCACCCATGAGAGGTGGCTTATCACAGGGACACCAGTATTAGGAGGAGTTGCACTAAAATGACCCTTTCACTCTCTTGCCCTCTCTGAGTCCCGCCAGCCTGGGGTCTTTCACTCCACAGCACAAGACAAAGACAAACTACAGGATGTGTTTAATGTCAGTGCTAAAACTCGTGCCTGCTGCCGTTCATAACAAGGACCTAGCACATTTTTTACCAGACACTAGCAACACACACATGCACACACACACACAGCTCTGTTGCATCGCTTAGAACCTTCACCAATAATGACTTTAAAAAATAATGTTAAAAATCCATTTTCCATATTAGAATATTTCAAAGGCATTATCCCTCTGACAAACCAGAGCAAAAACCCATTTATTCCTCCTAATCCTTCAAAGAGGCGCTGATATTACCTGATAGAGTTCTCTCTTTCTCTCTCTCTCTCTCTCTGTGTGTGTGTGTGGGCAAGGCAGTGTATATGGCATCAACAAGTCAGGCTGAAATCCCACAGTAACGATTAAAATAATGAATTTCTTTCTATATCTTAACTCCCTTAACACACTCTCTCTCTCTCTCTCTCTCTCACACACACACACACACACACACACACACACACACACACACAGTCTTTCTGCGTTCCTGTCACATATATAGATGTCTCATAGACTCCCATTACATAGGTCTTCTATTCTGAGATTTCATCCTACATGGATTAGAACCCATTTAGCCAAACCCTGCTTATTGCGCCACTTTGGATATTATATTTATCCTATACATCACCATATAGTATTTGGTCAGTACTGGTCAGCCTTGGTCTGGGAGAACAAAAACAACATAAACCAACAAAACAACTCATTAATCGTATAAGATACGCCAAGAGGGACCTGCTATAGAGGTCAGAGGCCAAATGGCCATGATATGATTGATATGAGATTGGATGTGTGGGAGTCTATGAAAGTCATGTTGAGGGACAAACAAGCTTTTCCTATGAGACACGGGGCAAACAGCATTAACCCTGCCTGCAGCTATCCTGTATGGGTTTGTGACAATGAGGAGTTACTAAGATGATCTTACCAAAGACCATGTCATAACTCATAGCAGGAGGGGAAAAAAACAAAAGCTACTGTACAACAAACCAATAAAAAAGATGATGTTATTTTGCTGAGAAACAAGACACAACAACCA
Source organism: Tenualosa ilisha (assembly GCA_015244755.2). NCBI lineage: Eukaryota > Metazoa > Chordata > Actinopteri > Clupeiformes > Clupeidae > Tenualosa > Tenualosa ilisha. The sequence continues at coordinate 1,580,337 of PYXC01001758.1, forward strand.
CAACAATAGAAAAGCACAGAGGATCTGCAAGATTGGTGCTCAGTATGGCGAAAGCTCCTCAAGTCAAGCACTTCCCACTGATACAGATATTGAACAGTGCATTTGAGTCGTAAGCAGATTACAACAATGGGATGAAGGGGCTTTGCGGGTCTTTAACACAAACGCACTGTGGAGGGGATCGGCACCGTTCCAGAGAGTAAGAGGGATAAATCGCCCTCCACTTCAGCCACCCCCCTCATCACCCAAAACCCCCCTGAAGCCACCACTCAAGCCCCTAATACTGACCCAGAGGGGCCCTAATGCCCACTACCTGATTCAAGTCTAGCGGATTAGCTCATTAGGAAGTGAAAGGAGGATCACAGCATCTCCAAACACAACATTATTATTATTATTATTATTATTATTATTATTATTCATCTTCATCATCATCATCATCATAACAACAACAACAACAAAAACATCAGTCCCTGAAAATGGGAAGAAAACAGTATGACCAGTACAAATATGAGGAGAGAGCAAAATCACATAGGGATTGTACTGGTAAGTGGATAGCAAGCTGCCCTGTTCTAGATTACTGACTCAGGTACTTGACAACATGCACACTTTATGGTGGTCACTTTTGGGCGGTGGTGGTGTAGCGGTTAAGGAACCTGGCTAGCGTGCAAGCAGCCTGAAAAAAGTTGTGTGTTCAAATCCCAGTTACCACCGTTGTGCCCTTGAGCAAGGCACTTAACCCTAAGTTGCTCTAGGGGAGACTGGCCCTGAACAACTGATGTAATGTAACTGACAAAATGTAAGTCGATTTGGATAAAAGCATCTGCTAAATGCATAAATGTAAATGTTTATGAGGCTTTGAAATGTTCTCAATAAAAAAAAAAAGAAAAAAGAATTCACCTTTGCTGTTGCCCGCCGTGACCACTAGCGTATAAGCACTGACAAATGAAAAAAAGAGTGTTGACTGTCGTTGCTATGCCAATTAGTTCAAAGCAGTTGTAAACTTCACAGGGACATATCATTACGCCCCATTATCAGTCCAGCGCTGTGCCATCCTCCCCATCCTGTCAGGCAAACTTGCTGTGCCGGCGCATCATGACACAATAACTTACTGTACTGTCTGAGGGGCGACGGAGAGCTTTGAAATGACACAAAGAGTTATTTAAGTCCTAATGAAGCCACTTAATGAAATCAATGCCCTTGAAAGTTCTTCATCAATTTCAACCACCCCTCCCCTTTCTCTTTTTTCTTTCTCTCATTCCCTCTCTCTCTCCCCCTCCCTCCCTCTCTCTCTTTTTGCTTCAAGACTGTCAGCTAATCCACATGCTGGCCCAATATTAATTAAACACAGCGTTTCCTGAAGTGCTTAAGTGAAGCGCTATTATTGATAATGAGCAGGTTTAGAGCGAGTCACATCCTTCCAAAATGACTTTTTCAAGCGGCCTTATTAAGCAGAAAATGAGACCCAAATCAGCCTACAAGGTCCTCATTAGGAAGCACTGATCCTTGGCTGGGCGCGTGTACTGCTGCTTTTAATTAGGGCCGCGCAGGTCTACACACTGCCATAAACACCATTAATCTCTCCTTTCACTCCCAGTCCACACACACACACACCCTTGCTCTCACTCACTCTCTCTCTCTCTTACACACACACACACACACACACACTCTCCCCTCTCTCTCACACACACACACAGACACACACACACACACTCTCCCCCCCCCTCTCTCTCACACACACACACACACACACACACATGCGCACACACACATACTCCCTCTCACTCACTCTCTCTCTCACACACACACACACACACACAATCACTGATACATACACATTGTCCTCTGCTCCTCACCGAAGACCCCCTCCCCCCCAATCCTCCTGTCTTTATAACTCTCACAGTGGAGGAAGCCAAACCAAATATCATCAGAAGGTGTCAGCTCCTTTCTCTTCTTGCTGGTAACTATATCTGATTTTGGATTTCTTCACTTAGTGAGAAATAATCAAAAAAGTGGATTTTTTTATCATACATTTGAGATTAAAAACACTGCTGGTACTTTGGGAATGTGTAGTATGCATTTAATGTGCGTATTTATGTAAAAACTCTCCATGTTCTTACCAAGGCCTATTATAATATATATATATATATATTATATTTAATTATGTTCATTGTCCACAAATGAAGCTGATAATGAATTTATGAAACACAATGAAAATGTCAAACTTTTGTACCTGACAATAAAGTGTTACCGACTGATCCAATATCATTTAGGAATCTGCCATCATGAGTCTATGAAGGCCTGCGGCCTCTTTATTTCTACACGCCATGGAATTACTCCTGGTTTATGATAAGCCTCGACCCAGAGTTTAGGACCAAGCACAGTCCTAGATAACATAGTGAAGATGTTAAGTCAATAATGCTCTTTCCTACATCCAGAAATCCTGGAAGGGGACTTTATGGATGTTGGTGTGTGTCCTCGATGGAGTCCAGCTTTGTTCGAAACGCATACATGAAACCACAAGAGAGAGAGGAGATAATCAGAGACAGTGCAGGGCTTTACCCCTGTGCAGTGTCTGAACTGAAACCTGATACAGTACTAGAAACACTTTGCATTCATGAACATGAAACATCAACAGTTTTTACATTTACATTTGTGCATTCAGCAGATGCTTTTATACAAAGCAACTTACATATGTCAGCTATCAATTACATCAGGGTCAGTCTCTCCTCGAGCAACTCAGGGCTAAGTGCTTTGTTCAAGTGCACAACGGTGGCAGCCGGGATTCAAACCCACAATTTCAAGGCTACTAGCATGCTAGTCTTAACTGCTACATTTGCACTGCCCAAATACATGTGCTGTATAACGTATCCAGTGTACAGTTACAAAAATGTATTTAAAAATGGGTGTAATAAAAAAAAAGGGTGGGTGACAGAGGGGTAGTGTGTGTGTGTGTGTGTGTGTGTGTGTGTGTGTGTGTGTGTGTGTGTGTGTCTGTGCCACGCCGAGTGGAACGCATCTTCATTTGGTGTTTATCAGAAACAGCAGTTGAACCTTAACTGGCCTGCCTGTCAACGGTATCTTCGCATGGGGGATTATGGATGGCCAATTACATTGCTTTTGGCGTTAATTAATGACGCTAACGATCCACCCTGCCCCCTGCAAAACTGGGTCTCTCGTCTCGTCAGCTGATACCAGAGACGGGGGTAGTGGGCCCGTGAGACAATGCTGCCCGCTGCTCGCATGAAACAGCGAAGAGAGAGGAGATACAAACACCTAGTGACAACACAGTGCCAATAAATTATCCCAATATGAATGTCTTTACCCTGATGTGTGCTACTGTGGATTTGGATCTGTGTATGTGTGCCAGCAAGTGTAACTGTGTGTGTGTGTGAGAGTGAGAGAGAAAGAGAGGGAGAGACAGAAAGAGAAGGAGAGATAGAGATTATCTGTGTGTGTGTGTCTATAATGTGTGTCCGTGGTGGACATGGGGGGTTAATGCCCTGGGGTGCAGAGAGCGGGACCGGGTGAGCTGGTGCCAAGGCCCTGTTGTCCTGTGTTGTTCCTGTTGGGTTGTCATTCCCCCAAACTTCCCCACCAGTTTCTCATGGGAGAGGCCATTACTCAGATTAGACTCTGCCAATGAAATGGCTGCCTGTTTGTCAGCTCACATCCCCTCTCAAACGCCCAGACAGACACACAGACTGGGTGGAGGAAGAAACTAGCCCTCCTCTCTCTCTCTCTGCCCCCCCCCCTCTCTCTATTTATCTCTCTGTGTAATTGTGGCTGCTCCAAGCACTTATTCTCTGAGTGATATCCATTCAGTGATTTTTTTTGTCCTCTCTTTTTTCCGTTCCTGTGTGCACACTTGCTGACAGTCTCTCTTTATTTCATCGCCCTGCAAAGGCTGGCATGTTTTAATGTGCTGGAGAACAAACGCTTCTAAACCCTCCCACCTGATCCATCATGTCAAATCACGCCATCCTTTATGAGCATGTTAAAGCGTCCCTGCGGTCTCTCGCTCTCTCGCTCTCTCTCTCTCTCTCTTACTCTATTCCTTTCTTTCCATGCCCCTCTCTCAGTCTCACGGCTCTTACTGTATGCTCTCTATCTTTCTGCCTTTTTCCTCTGCCCTGTATTCTCTACTACTGACTCCTTTATTTCTCTCTCTCTGTCTCCCTTTCTTTTCCCCTCTCTCTCCCTTTCTCTCTCGCCTCTGTGTAGTGAGGCCTAATTTCGCCGGCGTGGCGTGGCGTGGCGTGGCGTGGCGTGGCGTGGCGTGGCGTGGCCAATGCAAGATGCCCCGCTCCTGTGCCGCTCTCCGAGATGCTTGGTGTCAGGTGCCTTGTGGCGATGACGGGCGAGAGGTTTGGCCTGGTTGCTGGCGCCGTGAGGGGGGTTCTGTCAGCTATGTGAACAGACTCACCCCCACACACACACACACACCTCCCACCCTTTCTCCATCTGATTAAAGGAACGAGTGGGGGGGAAGGCTGGCCCATCCAGCCACACTCCCCACGACGTCGCCCCGAATCACATGGCTCCTCGGAAGCCACTGACTGAGGCGCTCATCGCATCCGACACAGCAGGGCTGGGAGGAACAGCCATCCATGATGGCACAAGGAAGAGCACCCAGTGTGTGTGTGTGTTTATCTGTGTGTGTGTGTGTGTTTATCTGTCTGTGTGTGTGTGTGTGTGTGTGTGTGTTTATCTGTCTGTGTGTGTGTGTGTGTGTTTATCTGTGTGTGTGTGACTAGTGAACTAGAGGGAGGGTGGTCTCTTTGTGCCATGAGAGGGCCAGGCACACAGGCGAGACACAGAGTACCCTTGCATCCCTTTCACAGCTATATACAAAGGCCACACACACACACACACACACACACACACACACACACACACACAAAAAACACATTACACATTAAAATACAGGCACATATTGCAAACAACACACTCTAGTCCTATGGACACATGCTCCTAAGGCATTTTCTCTCATCCACCACTACATAAACATAAATACAACCCTATACATGCAGACACACAAGGTCAGTAACACTGAGTTTCCACACAGAGACATACTGTGCAGTACCAATATTAACCACTTCTAGCTGCTCTGGGGAGCGTTTCCCAAAACCATAGCAACTTTGCTAGTTGCAACGTCATTGTCCATTGCCAACCAACTCAGTTGCTAACAGGTTAGCAGCTAAGGTTTTGGGAGACACAGCCCTGATTAGTGGTGTGTAATATTTTTCGTTCAAAGTCATCTTGTTTAGTGATGTGATACAGACTGTGACAGTATGCTCATAAACTGTGATCTTATAGAAAAGCTGGGTAAGAGCTAGTAGATTTGAATGCTAACTGTATCAGTGGATACATGCACAACACAGTGCTTAGGCGTTCATTGACAGAACGTCCATCCTAAAAATATATATTATCCATAGCCCCATTAAACGCGTCAATTTCACTGCAGTAAATGATTAAATATCAAAATCAATGGCCTGCATCGGAAATAGAGATGGCACAAGTACACTTGTAAACCACTGAAAGTTGCATGCTTAGAGTAAAACAGCGCATCGACAGATATACAATTAAAAATGAATAGGTGCCTGGATGTCTAACAATGGCTCTACTAGAGATAACAGTAACAATATTCTTAGCGTTCAGCTGACCTTCTCTTTTGCAGAAATGCCTGACAATGCCTGGGCCCAGAATCAGTTAGCTTCTCTAACGGTCACAGCAAAGATGTCAAATCATATGACAGGCAGCAAAGGCTTTTATTTTATCCACATTACAGCATGAATGAGCTGATATTTCTTTTCTCCGTAGTGTCCCTTAGGTACTGGGATTTAGGTCAGGGCGTTGAGCAGGGCCAAGACTTTGATTATGTTTCCTGTAAACTATTATTGCAACAGGCTGCTTGGAGGCCTAACGCTTTGGATCTTTCTCTTCCTGAAAAATCCACTTCACCACTTTGCATCATCATTTTGGCTCTTAGTTGATGGTGTTCTGTTTGCTTTCCAAATTCCCCAGTGCAAGTTCACGCATTTCATAAATACAGCATTTAACATGTCAGACAAAGATCTGTGAGAAATTTCTGGAGGCTTTTAATACAGTGTGCAGATCCTTCTTTTGCTTTCTACCTTTAAGTTGAGTTTTGATTTAGCATCTTTTAACCTTTTTTGACATTTACTCTGCTTTGTCTTTGTCCTGGTCCCAACCTCTAGCCAGGCGAGTGCCGCTCAGTGCTTCTGCTCAATATCACATTTCGCTCCAGTACAGGCAGGGATCTCTCCATTAGCTTTGGTTTCCTTCAACAAATTTTTGGCAGAGGGCTCTGGCACACCAAATATTTTAAAAGTTCTACCCATGAGGAAGGAAATGTACGTCAGTTGAGGGATTTGAGGGATGAAAGTGTTTGGTACACCACGCTATTTAACTGCTGTCTAACCCATAAGAAAATGATTTTGGCAGCCACCATCATGACTATGTTCATATTAAATTGAATTTACAGCCTATAAAATCCAAATCAGAGCTGTAACTGAATACAGATTAAAATCTACACTCTATATGACTGCTTTTAAGATAACCTCAGGTCAGACAGCGGCATCTTAATATACAGAACACACACAGAGACAGACACACACATGCATTCACGCTCTCACATAAACACACACACACACACATTCAACATGCAGCAGTAGCAGCACACACAGCTGTGGATGAGAAGACATGAGAATGCATGCATGCCCTGGTACAAACCAGGCACACCAAACACACTCTCTTAGAGCTCCCACGTCCTTCATCCTGTCTCCTCCTCCACATGTGCGTCTCTCTCACCTCCCTGACCCCGCCTGCAGCCCTTCCTAGTCCAGGTTCCTGGTGCCTTCTGACACCTCGCCGCTCTGGTCTGCCTCCTCCAGCCAGAGAACAAATGCAACCTGAGCGCCAGGCCTGCAGTAACCCCCCTCCCCCCCCACACACACACACACACACACACACACACACACACATCCCCGCCCACACCCCCCTGTCTGTCTGCCTTACCCATGGGGCCTGGGTTACACATAGAGGCTCTATGCTGATGTGTATCGGTCTGGGCTTGCATGTGTGTGAGCTATGTGTTTATGTTTGCGCGTGTTTGTGTGTGTGTGTGTGTGTGTGTGTGTGTGTGTGTGTGTATATACGAATGTAACAGGAGAGAGCAGCAGCATGCCCCGGACGCCTTTGCCTCGACAAGAGCTTAATTAATCGCAGCAGCACTGTCAAAAGCACTCCGCAGAGTCAGGCACTTAAGGGCATATGTTTTTCCTTGTGTATCGTCTGCTAGTGCTGAGCGACAAAAACAAGCATGGAGAGCTCGCAGCTACACTAATGAAATCACTCCGTTGTAATCCTGGGCAAAAATAAGCTCAGGCATTCTGACACGGCACTGGGCACAGCATCACGGGAGGCAGGCAAGAGTGGTGGACACTTGGGCAAGGCAGTTTGGATGCCGTGCACTGCCACCTCTTTAACTAAACATAGTGTGAATGTCTGTGTGTGTGTGACGGAGTGTTTGTCATCATTTCTGTAGCCCTGTAAGTGTGTGTGTGTGTGTGCGTGTGTGTGAGTGAGAGAAAGAGAGAGAGAGAGAAAGAGAAAAAGTTAGGAGAGCAAAAAATGCATGACTAACTACATGTTTGATAAGATTTCAGGTGTGTGTATGAGCATGTGTGTGTGTGAACATAGGTTAATATAAGTGTGTGTGTGTGTGTGTGTGTGTGTGTGTGTGTGTGTGTGTGTGAGAGAGAGAGAGAGGGAGAGAGAGAGAGACAGACAGACAAAGGTAGAGTGGGAGAATCATTTGTTTAGTTTAACTTTATGGATTTCTTGCCAACTGCTCTTTTATTCTGAATATTGTACTTTTTGAGAAGGGTTGGGGGGACTGACATCCTTTGAATCTTGCGTGTTATGTGGGTATAGTTAGTTATTAGACTAAAAGGACTAAGCAGAATGAAATTCTAGGTTTACTGTTAATGTTCAAACATGAAGAGATATTTAAAATATATTTAATAATTTAATATGAAGACATATTTAATTAACTAAATGTAACTAGCTTCACAAATAAAGAGAAATAAATGAAATCAAATCAAGTGAGAACTGAGGAGAGCAGTCACTGAGAGAGTCACTGAAGTCCCTTAGCGGTCTAATCTCGCCCAATTAGACGGAGTCATGACTGACGATGAGAAGGCTAAAACAGCAGCAGCGACGTTTGTCAGAATTAATCGCAGGTCTTGTGACTGTCAATTGGGGCTTTCCGAGGAGTCATATGTCAACAGGGCGCCAATCTCACACGCCAAGGGTGACATGCTGTTATGACATCTTGCTAAATGCTGTGTGTGTGTTTGGTGGGGGAGGGGGGGGCTGGAGGTAGCGCATCTCTTCCTTATTTAGGTTACACACACAGGTGACTTGACTCTTCCTAAACAGGAACAGAATAATTATCCATAGTAGCCCCAGCCCCGGCCTATACGTGCGAGAAAACGTCGGAAATAAACAGGCGCGTTAGTGTAAGTGTCGTTGTGTGCCGTCATATAATGGACCTCTGTCATTCAATTAAGGTGATCTGGAACCAAACTATAGCTGTATAAACGGCGTGAATGTCCCTCGCCTGTAGCTGAGGCCTGTGGCTCAGAGATGTTATTTTCTAGACATTAAGGAATGTTTTTGTTGTTTAGGATAAATTGATCACGCACAATAATGCGGTTTGCTGAAAAGAGCATCTTACAAGTAAATTACAAGGCAGTAAAATAATTAACACTTTTAAACGGTTGCCTACGAAATGCATTTTACGAAGAAAAAAGCCTCCAAGTGCTCATCGCATTAAGTTAGGGCGGAAGACAGGCTATGGAATTGTGTTAATAACTAGAACGGGTAGGTTACATTACATCGAAGCTTTGCGATCACGCAAATACCCAGAGACAGGTCCCCCGGCCCCGGGGCAATCCCTGCGCCCTAACCCTTAGCAACACCAACCCTTCGGGACAGCAACGGGCCCTACCAGCCAGACCGGTCTCATTTGAGGGATTATTGTCTTATTCGTGCAATGGATATTAGAATGGACATGTGCATTGCAAGGACAGTGGGAAATTGTAATAAAATAATTCATAGTAAAACTGATTGTAAAAGCCAGTTTTCATTCTACATGGTCAGGCTGCAATGTAGCCTGCTCTTTGTTCCAGGTGAAATGATATATTGTGTGTCCTAATTACATGTTTGAACAAAATGGTGCTTTATTGCATTTACTTATATTTAGATATTATAGACTTTTTATAGCCCTTCCCATTGCTCTTTAGGGAATAAAGAGTGTGGCAGAAGTTTTACGGTGAGTGCACGTCTCTGAATTATTTACTTAAAAATTACTCAATTACTGTTTGGTAAAGAAGTTAGAAGGAGAATATCCTGCAATTTAATAAAAACATCCTAGCATAAAAAACTGTGTTTGTATTATTTTGCAATCAACTTAAACCGAAAGAAAGTGTGAGTGATGTTAATGTTTTCATGTAGCCTGGTTAATAAATATTTAGCCTTAGTTTAGCCTGTGCATAACCAACTTTGACATGGGCATGGGTGAAGAAAGTTTAGTGCGTTTCTTGATTTTAAAAAAGTGTACAAGCCATATATTCGAGCATATACATATATGTTTTAATTATAAAGACATATAAACAATATATGAAATTCATGTTGCAACACAACCGAATATTTTTGTCAGCTCAGGCTTAGTCAAGTAGTTCTTCACAGTTGTACATTACAATCAAGTGAATTGTGCAATAACAAAACAAAAGTCTTAAATAATCCTACGCCTTTCCAAAAAGATATTACATGGACTTCCCTTGAAGCTCTAGACATTGGAAACACAAAGTCCGTTGCTGGCCAGTGATGCGGCAAACTGACCCGCTTGAGGCATGTTGAACACAACATTGCACAGGGCCACTTTCTTTACTGCGCCATGAGAAAATGTTGCATAGTTTTCCAATAAATTTTACATTTTCCAAAAGATTTAAAGACTTATTTCCCAATTACTTTTGTTCAAAAAATACTCTGCAGCGTACAGCCTCTTTTGAAACATCTCAGATGAACTCCATGTGAACTCGAAAACTATGCGATGCCATTCGTTCTGCAAGAAACAGGCAAATTTTAGCACTGAGCACTAGTCTATTCAAAGTTTGATTCCAGGAAGTGGACAGAAAAACGCACAGTTTAAAGGTTTAACAGTGACTTGAAGGCTCATTCCAAAGTTAATATTGCCTTACGCTAGTCTCAATAATCAATTATTCTGAAAACTGATAGCAGTTCTTTAAAACATGATTAAGCAGTAATACACCACAGTTCCTTCCGAACAAAATGGATCAAAACAAATAGAGCGTGACAGAAAGAGAGCGACAGATACCAATAATAGGATGTTGCAGGTAAAGTTCAGGAACAAGTTTGTTTTGTAATCAAGGCTTATCATTGCAGTGTTTGAAAAGACTCGAGGGTGTCCCGGAATAAGAGGTACATTTTTCGGCGCAGGAAGCCAGTGCCGTGCTGGAGAAAGGATACACTGCCGTTTGTCCAAAAGGTGCGAGTGCCGTGGGAATCGGCGAGGTTATGGTCTGTCCCTGATTCAGATAAGCAACCAGCCGTCGCATCTCCTCCAGCGCTTGCGCCTGCATGAGGATGTAGTTCTTCGCCAAGAGTAAAGTGGCGATTTTGGATAGTTTTCTCACCGACGGACTGTGCGCGTATGGAATTACAGCTCTCAAGCCGTCCAAAGCGTCGTTGAGGTCGTGCATTCGTCTTCTCTCTCTTGCATTGATGCTCAACCGCAGGGACCTCTGTTCTTTGGGCTTCTTGGCCAGCGTCGATGAGTGTTTGTCGTCGTCAAAGCCCGAGCCTCTCTTCCTTGAGTCCATATGATCGAAGCCGTCATCGTCCTCACTCGTTTGCTCCCCGCCGCTCTCGTTCGACTTCGCTGTCTGGCCGGAGAGAAAATCGGCAGCCGGAGTGAGTGGGAACCGCGCTGGACTTCCAGCACCATGGGCAGCTCCGAAGCCAAAGCTGGATTGGCCGTAGCGTTGAGTGAGGTCCAGCAACGTATCATTGCTGATAGATTTAAGCAGGTTCTCTTCACCAACATTCATTTTCACGAAAAAGGAAAAATGTAAAATATGTAGAGGCAAACGTATCCTCTTTCGCGGACAATCTAGATCTCTATCCTACTTTCTTTCTCTCCCTTGTGCTGCTCTTCAAAACAGTTCCACAGTGAAATCACCTCTGCGTATTCGCTTCCGTATGCATGTATAAACGCGAGGACTGTTCACTTTAAAGACTTGAGTAATTACGATAAGCGTCGACAGTGATGCTAAACGCACTTAAGACGCCCGAGCAAAACTTCTATGTGTCTCCTTGACGGTTCTCGCTATGCGTCTTGCCCTCGCCCTGGGCAGATTGTGACTCGTGCTCAGTCCCACTTGCGCGTTAGTAGGAGAGCAAGGCCCGCCGGGATTACCCGCCCGACCAATCAGGGGGGCGTTTTAATTAAGAGGATTAGCAACCGGTATGGTCCTAATTTCAACAATAGTTATGATAATTGCCATAGATCAGAAATAGCATCATATACCCAACTTGAGATAAATGTATTTTTCAGATCTTATCCAGATTTCTTGAAGTTTACAGAATCTGAGGGGCTTACTTAACCTTGCAAGTGAATGGGGCTACCTGACTATTAGGCTAAGGGAATGTGTCACAGAATTCAACATTCTGGTAAAATAACAAAACCGTAAAAAATTATGTATGCCATTGACAAGGTTTTCTTTTCGTACGAGATGGGACCTTTAGGCCTAATAGCTTTTTTGTTGATTTATAAAACATCTAGTCTAGCGTATTAAGAAGTTTGCCTCCTATACAGTATGTCTCCAGGCTGTTTTTTATAAGTCCTGAACACCCTCAAGCAAAACTTGCACATAAAAGTTGGCAAGAGTACCTCGTCAATCACAAATAGGCAACTGTCATTTCTCATACACTGCCACCATGTGTCTGACAGAGGGTAATACGCCGTATCCAGCCTGGCATCCCTATCAAATATAAGTCGAAGTTTACAATGCACACTGAGATGTCCTCGGAAGGCATGAAGTCTCATGGTTTACAACAATGTTAATCATTTTGAAGCAGTGCAAAAGCAAACACAGGCAAGATTTTTAAGTTAGAATTGGCTTCTGCGTTACCAGCGTGACGCGTGGCATTAATCGCATCACCTGGATGCTGCCCAAAAGAAGGGATTAGCCGTAGAGAGCGCCGAGGCGTGGTTCGCCTATACGCCCAATGCCCAGGAAGGGCTGGGGAAGACAGAAGGCACAAGAAAGAGAGATACAAATGACAGAAGCTTCTCAACAGATAGGCTAATTAGGGTTTAATTTTCATAAATCGTAACCTATACGATTTCCAAATTCAGCATGATGTGAGAAACCCATCTGTATCCTCTAAACTACAAATAAGTAAGGCCTTTTATTTATCGTAACACACGTGCAGCTAATGGTCAGTGAGAAACGTATATTGTGGGGTCGCCAAAAACATGCAAGAAATCCACTGTAAGCATGCATCGTAGCTTAAAATAAATAGCATAGGATTCGGCATAATTGAAAAAGATGTACTTACGTCGCAGGACCGACCACTTCTAGCTAGTGTTTGTGAAAGTTAAGTGTCTCAAACTTTCAAAATATGAACTTAACGCCAGTCCGTTCCTGGAGAGGCCTACGCGGTACGTGTGGTGGCAGGAAATAGTTGTTTACTCCCATCATGTGGTCGTTTTGTGAAATGATGTGGAGCCTTGTGGGAGCGTCCTATCTTTGTTATTATTGACAAGTGGAATCACCTGTTTTCAGCGTCAGTCAAGTTAAGATCTAACATGCACAGAAAAAAAGAATTCTGGTGCGCACCAGAAGGCTTTTCCTGCTTGAAGGGCTACTGTGGTTTGTAAGCTATGTTATCACCTACATAAACGTGGAACAGTCAAAATGTTTTCGGTTTTATTAAAAATTCAGAAAATCCTTTCACTCGTAAACCGCCATTGTTGTAAAACAGGGATACTCATTGCGCGGCTCGTCAAGCTATATTTGGAGGCTCGCAAGCCTATGACATTAAGAATATGATAACACAGCCAATACGTTTTTTAAAATGCACGACATAAACATACAATGAACACAATCCTCTGCATAGTATAAATTATGTAATAAATGATTAAATAATATAAATTACGAAGTATAAATTATTACCTTTAGCTTCCTAAAGGGGCCACCGTAGGTTACCTAGCAACGCACCCCACCACTGTTTACCGTCAGCGTCAACGTTGGTCTGCACAAGTGTAGCGCGAGGCCACCTAGCTCAGGCATGACATGTGGCGTACAGATGTCACATGTCAGAAAATGGATCGTTTTGTAATTAAAAAAAGACCGAACACATCAGATGCAGCTGATGAAAAAACACAGGACACAGAGTCCGAGAAACATGCAGACCCCGACGAGGGTACAAGCAGCAGCCAAACGAGAAGTTTTCAGAGTGAAAAAGGAAGGTGCGAAGTATACAAAATGAACACAGGAAATTTCAAGATAAATGGACAGAGGAATTTTTATTCGTTCTCTTATTTATATCTAGCACATTTCCACATTTCTGTAGAAACTATGTGATTCATATGACTTGGTATGTTGACGTATATGTGGCGGTTCGCCAACTGATTTTGCTCTCACAATGTGGCTCTTCTGAAAAAAAAGTGAGTATAACTATTGTAAAAGGTGACATTATCTGGTTGAACAAATCATGATCGCTGTGGCTGCACTTACTGTGATATCAACCAGTTGATGTCAGTCTTTTAACCCAGAAAGCATTGCGATGTAAACGCAGTTTACAAGCTCTGCAAATGAAGGGATTTTCTAAAAGTTGCAGGAAACATTGTCCACATGAGAGACAGTGGGAGAGGCAATCAAAATCAGTCTGAAAGCCTTGCATGACCCAGTCTGACACCTGGTGCCACATACATTTAAGATAAAAGGCATTCAAGAAAAAGCCCAAAACTTTAAAAGGGGACATAGAATGGCAAACCATTTTTGCTTTGGCTTTCTTGAATTAGGAGAGGTTGTGCTTGACCACAGAGCTGTCATGAAACATGGCTGTGCCCTCCTTCAGAAGTAAACCTTGAACTTAGAAATAGACACTAAAATGGGCAAATTTGAACTAGTTTTTTCAAATCCTAACAAGCATTTGTCCAGCCCTTGGCCTCATTTTCAAAATGCTGTAGTATAGTAGTACACCATCGGCCTGTTGTAGCCATACAGTTGGCACATTTACATTTAGCAGATGCTTTTATCCAAAGTAACTTACATTTTGTCCACTATCAATTGTTCAGGGACATTCTCCACTAGAGCAACTTATGGTTAAGTGCCTTGCTCAGGGGCACAAGGGTGACAGCTGGGATTTGAACCCACAATTTTCCAGGCTACTTGCATTGCTAGCCAGGTTCCTTAACCACCACACCACACATTTCTTGCTGTTTTCACACTACAGTCTATGAATGCATTTCTAGAGTGATTACACTTTACTGACAGGATCACCCCAACACCAAAATTATGTGTCTTTTATGTGTAATTTGCAAATGCTTACACACAGCGTGCCAGAAATGGAGCTCTAATATCAAAAGAAACAGTAAATACAGTACAAAACTCAAAGTTAGCAATTAATAATTCTTGAAAGAACACTGAAAAGATAATTACTGTAAAAAAAGAAAAAAAAAAGTTAATTGCAATTTGAGAAGTTGACAGGTGCTGACAGCAGACTGATGGTTTATTGTACTTGGGGTTTTGAAAAAAAAAGTGATTACAGACTGCACAAAGCATGTTAGCAGCTGGAAAGATCTGTATTAGGCTTGTGCATCTGCAACAATTGCTGAAGAATTTCTATGGAACATTCATTATCTAACTTGAAATGAATTTTGCACTGTGTGTAGACACTTACACAAATATAATTGGTAAAGTAAAGAAAACATTTAAGGTAAAGAACCGGGCTTTTGAAAGTCATGTAGTCCATGAGTCATAGATTTGAAATACATGAAAATGAATGTCGTTTCCGAAAAGCCATTACTTGAAAGTTAGTGTACTATGACTGACCACATGTTTACTGAGTAAAGAAAGCACATGCTAGTGTTTGGTAGAAATAGTGTTTTGTTGGTATTACTGTGTATAGAGAGAGTTTTTTAGCGTTTTGAAATGTAGACTTAGTGTTTTGTTAACAAGATGTGCTTTTGATAAGAAAACTAAGTGTTTGGCTAATTGTGTGATGTAGGTGTGGTGTTAAGAGTTTAGTTAAGTTAAGTTAAGTATAAGTTAATGCTTGTTAGGGGTTGAAAAAATTATAAGTCTTATTGTGACGTCACATGTCACAAATCCACTGTAATTCAATTGTGGATGTCAAAGAGGATGCCATTTAGCCTAAACATACTATTTAAATCCCCAGCCTAAATATAAGGTTGTAATTGGGCTTGTAAAATAGCATCTGAGATTATTTGTGATAAATCCAAGTTGCATAGACTATTATAGTCCAGAGAACAAGGTACAATACTTCATTCATCCATTCTATGACCTCTTTAACATTGCTCAAGAAATCAGCCTGGGTAAACCCACGTGCACCACTGCAGTTTTGGAACTGAATCCGGGGGTTTGTCTGACCATTGCATCCCATTTCTGAATCACCACAAACCCAGGACGTGAATCAAAACCATTTATCAGACATTGGGCGGGCTTTGTACAGTAAAGGCATAAAAGGCCTGTGATTTTTTTTTGGGGGGGGGCACCTGGGCACCATGGTCATCCTGCACGTGCTGTAACTGCGCAAAGAAGGAGCCATTTAACCACTGAAGTGACAACAAAGCTGGTAAATGAACCCCAAAACAGCAGGAAATGTTTCCCTTTCAGAGTCACAACCAATGTAGGCGTTTGCAATACACCCTATGGGTACACTGTGTGTGTTTTCCTTTGAACTGAGTGTTCACCTGTGGAAAAAAACAATGCAATTAAAATGATTTTCATGAATAGTGTGTTAGCTGCACTTCTGAAGAGTTTTAGTAAGAGTTTAATACTTCAGTTTAGTTTTGCATTTCATGCTTGTTAATTTAAGCCCCAGAAATGCAAGGTCAGGCACTCATTTCAATATACAGTACAACCTGTCATGATTGATGTGGATCAAGGGTTTACCCATTTTCAGTGGACAACCTGTTTTGTGCTAAGGGGTAGCCAATTAAAGCGACACTAAGGAGCTTTGCAGCAGGCAAAAAGTACTGAGCAAAGGCATGCAAATATTCCAAAGACCTTCCAGAGTCGTAGTGGCACTGCTAGTACAAGTTGTATTTGTTGGCAGTATAGTCATGTTTTGTGCTGTGCTACACAGAACTGCAGAGTGCCAATGGCTATTCTACCAAATAGCTTTGATTTTCATTTATTTAATGTTTTTCTGAGCTACTAAATTAACATAAACAAATTGAGATCTCGATAAAAGATGGTCAAAAATAAATTAATAAATGGAAACTGATACCATTGTGGGACCCTCATAGAAAATTTAGTACAATTAAAAGTTCTTATTTTGACCACTAGGTGGAGGCACCGGCAAAGGCCTTTTATTTCCTGAGCGAGAACAGAGAGGCTTCACATTCTATTCTGTTTATTACCTCTTTTTAGCAGTTTTAATCTGCTTATCATTATATATATATATATATATTCTTTAAAAACAAAATAAAGGGAGGCTTAAAAAAAGGCTGCAGTTTTGCCTTGTTATTATTGTTATTATTGTTATTATTGTGTGGTCTGTGTTGTATGCCTTCCATGTGGTATAATTCTGCTGCACATAATTGCCCTTTAAGGGACAAAGTATAAACTGAATTAAACTGATTATAAAGACCATGAAAGACAAGTGATGTGATTTCACTTGGCGTCCATCATCCATTCAGGTATTTATGACAATGATGATGATGAAGATGATGAGGATAGAAGGAATTATGTTATTATTATTGTTATTATTACATTATTATGTTGTTGTTGTTGTTGTTTTCTCGCTCTATATTCCGTGCCAAATTACTTCAAATCATGCACATGTACTCATGTTAATTCATTAATTAAAACTTAAATGGCTATGACTTTTATTTTTCATTTTTATGAATCAGTGTCATGAAACCAGTCCATGGAAATACCTTACCTCCTTAAATTTTACTTACCTCAAGTGTGTGTGTGTGTGTGTGTGTGTGTGAGAGAGAGAGAGAGAGCGAGACAGAGAGAGAGAAGGAGATGAGAGAGGGGGAAACACACACACAAACACACACATACACACACACACACACACAATTAGGCAAATAGCCAGAAAAAGAGACAATCAGCAAACATAGCAAAGAGACAGACAGATGGACTCAGGCATGCTGGGAAAAAGGTGTGAAGGCTTTAGCCCCTCATGCTTTCTCTAAAGTATGTGCTCAGATGTGCACAAAGCCCTTAGCCTCAAATTTTCAATCTGATAAGAGCGATTGCAAAACAAAAACAACAACAATTTAAAAAAAAATAGTAAAATAAAACAAATAGTCAAACCCATCAGCCTCTCCATCATCTGACAGAAATGTGTGTTAGTGGGAGATAGCCTTTCTGAGTACCTTATCATTTGGAGTTTGATATCAGGGTGTGTGTGACAGCAGGACTGTCATCAAACCATAAGGATGCTGTCCCGCCATCGCTAATACACCATGAAATTATAGTCCACGAGTCGCCGCGGTGATGGAACCTTCTCACTTCCTATCAGCCATCTATTTTTCTCTCTTTCTTCACTTTCTTCACTCTCACTCTCCCTTTCAAAGTTTGTCAGTCACACGTGTGTGTGTGTGTGTATGTGTGTGTGTGTTTGCGTGTGTGTGTGCATGTGTTTGTTTGTGTGTGTGTGTGTTTGTTTGTGTGTGTGTGCATGTGTTTGTTTGTGTGTGTGTGTGTGTGTGCATGTGTGTGTGTGTGTGTGTGTGTGTGTGTGTGTGTGTGTGTGTGTGTGTGTGTGTATGTGTGTGTGTGTGTGTGTGTGTGTGTCAGAAGAGAAGAGAGAGAAACAGAAGAACAGGGGAACATGAAGTGCTAATAGCTGTGATGTCAAACATGTGCCACATGCTCTCTCTCACTCTCTCTCTCTCTCACACACACACACACACACACATGCATTCTTGTTTTCACATAAAGGCCCATGTTCCAGAGGATGGAGGCCCACACTACTGTAAAAATATCCACAATAGCCTAGCTATGGGAAATAGCGTTGCTAACATAGTTAGCCTCTGTGGTTTTGGAATACTCACCCCAGTTCAGCAAGACAGAGCTTAGACCCATTCCTTCCTCACACAAGGCCATGAATTTCGCAATTACACCAGATTCACGGGAGGAACCTAGTAAGCCATGTTACCATGGTGATGCTGTCCCGCTGCCATGCCAGGGAAGACCCAAGGGCCTTGTGTCAGCAGCACCTGCCAAAAGAGGTCAGGAGAGGTGGAGGATTCTCAGACCAAAGCCATAACTCTAGGACACGATGAGGTCTTCCATGTTATGTTATTTGCATTAAGCATTTCATTATGTCAGCTGCTATGTGACAACAAGCATTGTCCATGCACTCATTTGTAATAAGTAGTCACAGTGATGACTGTGAGGTGAGACTTATGTGTTACCCAAAAACAAGCAAGATTCAGTCTCCCTCTGTCTCAGTTTGCATGGAAGGTCTGTCTGCTATGAGAGTGGATGGGCAGTCAGAGTGAGGAGGTGAGATTGAACTGTTTGTGGGGAGCTGAGCTTTGCAGGTGCAATGGCATGCTGTGCAGTATGTCCGCCTTTCCTCCAGGAGGGCCTGATTTGCAGCTCCCTGTTGCCACAGCAACCATGGGCCAGACATTATCCAAAGGTGACACTCAACTTGCCACCCTCAGCTCGACAACTTGGCTGCAGTACCAGTTTCTCACCACTGGGTGGTAGCACCCAATCATTTCTGTGATTCCAGAATCTCTCCATTCTGTCCATCAAGGATATGTTTCTCTCTCTCTCTCTCTCAGTGTGTGTGTGTGTGTAATGTCTGTGTGTGAGGATTGCATGTCTTATTTGATAACATTCAATAATATTTGATAGCAAATAAATATTTTAATATGCAAGCCTCACACAATAATGATACGTGTTTATGTGCTATTTCCCCTCTTGGTGACTTGAACATGCATTTGATTGCTCTCATTCAAATTACCTCAAGACCATAAAAACACTCAGTGGCAATATCCACACAGATATCAGGGTCACCAAATGATCCCTGACATTACAGCAGCAGCAACGTAATGACAGATATAGTTAAACTGCAAAATATGTTACATACATTTATTTCACCTCAGCTTCATGCTAGCTTTGCGCTAGCCACAGATTTTACAGTTTTAATAGCATCTCATTACACAGTATTCACAAAATGCACAGAAAAATAAATGCATGCATGGTAACTAGTGACAGAGAGAAGAACAGATTTTATAGCATGCAATCTTGGATGAGGGGGATCAGCATATCTTAACGCCCACTGTATGTTATTATAGTGACTTGGTGGGTTTTTTATTATTTTTCCAAGAGACTGTTCACAATATCCCTGGTATGCTAGCATGCAGAGACTGCGATAATCTCCTTTGTTGGTGAACAGATGACCACCATTTGTGTGTGTGTGTGTGTGTGTGTGTGTGTGTGTGTGTGTGTGTGTGTGTGTGTGTGTGTGTGTGAGAGAGAGGTAGAGAGACAAAGATGTATTGATATAAGCATTCTCTCAGTTTCCTTTTGTTCCTTTAAATTTTGCTTAATTTCTGATGGAACCAAACTGTGGCCTGAATCCAGCAAATCCAGCCTTGTCATTGAACAATCAATCTGTGTTTCAGTGTGTGTGTGTGTGTGTGTGTGTGTGTGTATGAGTATGAGTATGAGTGTGTATGAGTGTGTTAGATTAAGCTATACAACGAATGTACAAGTCTCTCTCTCTCTGAAAAGCTTTGAAACGGCAATAATACGAAATGTTCTGAAATGGCATGCATTTAGAGTGTAAGCCTGTGTAACATGGATCCTACATGAGCAGAAGAGTGTCTTGTATGAGCAAACACTATAGAAGAACTGGACAAGTGTGTCTGGTATGAGTAGAAGTGTGTCTGGTATGAGTAGAAGTGTGTCTGGTATGAGTAGAAGTATGTCTGGTATGAGTAGAAGTGTGTCTGGTATGAGTAGAAGTGTGTCTGGTATGAGTAAACACTACAGATGACCTGGACAAGTGATAACTTATGGATCCTCATATGTTCCACTTGATCGCCCTCAGAATATTACACCAATGCAGGAGCCACAGCAGTATATCCCTGTGTGTGTGTGTGTATGTGTGTGTGTGTGTGTGTTTGTGTGTGTGGTCCGTGGACTAGCATTTGTCCTCAAATGAGTAGTGTACGTGTCTCTGTATGTATGTAAGTGCACAAATGGATATGAATTCATTCTGTGTATGCATTCATACAAGTCAGGCACAGAGTGCATTCATAGCGTTGTTGTTCCATCACTCTGGGCTTCATTTATTCATTCATTCACTCGTCATCTACAGATGTACTGCATACAGGAAACAGACTAATAGAGCGAAAATCTGTTTGTGTTAGCGTGTTAATATGTGTATGTGTGTGTGTGTGTGTGTGTGTACGTATGCATGCATGCGGTTACGCGTGTGTGTATGTGTGTTTGTGTGTGTGTGTACGCATACATGCGTGTGGTTGTGTGTGTGTGTGTGTGTGTGTGTGTGTGTGTGTGTGTGTGTGTTTGTTCTGTTGCCCCACCATGAGGAGGGGTAGAAGAGGGCTGTGCAGGGCAACAGAAGTTGAGATTAAAGGAGATGGGTTTGTCAGCGACTAAATCACTACACTGAGATAATCTCCATCTGTTTAAGGCAGAACAGGGGCCCACAGAGGACAGGAGGAACTGGAGAGAGAGAGAGAGTGAGAGGAGAGAGAGAGAGAGAGAGAGAGACAGAGGGAGAGAGAGAGAGACAGAGGGAGAGAGAGAGAGACAGAGAGAGAGAGAGAGAGAGAGACAGAGAGAGAGAGACAGAGGGAGAGAGAGAGAGAGAGAGACAGAGAGAGAGACAGAGGGAGAGAGAGAGAACCTCACCTGTGAATGTTTAACATGAATTGTGAAGTGTGTTTTGTTTATTTTTCATTTCAGTGGATTGGAGTGAGTATACTGTAGATCAATCACTTCTTCATCCAAATACACTTCTAAATTTAGAGGAACTACACACAGTTTTTGCTAAGGCAACGGAAAGATGCAGTTTAAAATATAAAGACGTACATATATAAACTAAATACAGAGACGTACATATGTAAACTAAATACAGAGACGTACATATGTAAACTAAATACAGAGACGTACATATGTAAACTAAATACAGAGACGTGCATATGTAAACTAAATACAGAGACGTGCATATGTAAACTAAATACAGAGACGTGCATATGTAAACTAAATACAGAGACGTGCATATGTAAACTAAATACAGAGACGTACATATGTAAACTAAATACAGAGACGTACATATGTAAACTAAATACAGAGACGTACATATGTAAACTAAATACAGAGACGTACATATGTAAACTAAATACAGAGACGTGCATATGTAAACTTTATATAGCTAGTTGGACAGAGTCAACCGGACAAAAAACGGGAAATGGAGGAAATTCCATTTCCTATCTCCAAAGAGAGAGAAAGAGAGAGAGAGAGAGAGAGAGAGTAGTAACTACATTTCCAATTCATGACACAAACACAGCAAAAGGCAAGGTCACAGTGTCAATCAATAAGGCAGCCAAAGCCGGACTGGTTTCATCAGGGCCGTTTGGGATCGGTTGCGAAACCAATAGAGTCTGTCTCATAATGGGAAACAGGAGGGAGAATGTGAATAATCCTGCTTACTCCACACACACACTCATACAAACTCTCTCTCTCTCTCTCTCTCTCTCACACACACACACAGACACACACATACACACACATACACACACACACACTCCTAACAAAGACAAGTCTGTTAGTATGGTGACCTGCAAGGCATCAGTGGCAGTTCAGGATCACTGGAAAAACCTGGCAAAAATGGTCAGTAGTGCATTCAATTCCCCACTATTTCACTGAATAAAAGTATGACCATTTCTCAGTTAATATTAGGAATTTAAACATCATTATCCTTCACTGTGACCTTTAGCCTCTGTGAGCCCTGGGCAAGACCTCTCTCTTCTCTTTTGGTTTGATTTTACCCTTGGAGGTGGAGTGTGTTGCAACACTGACAGCTTTAGCTGCCGAGCCTGTGCTACGCTCCGCTCTGGCCTGTAAACAGCAATGAAGTATTCATCAGTTGAGGCAGTGGTTCTCCCCAGCAGCCGCGAGCTGCTCTTGTTAGCAGCGATGGCACGTGAGCGCTCTCTCCTCTCGCCACCCGTGGCCGTCCGATTGGGTCGAGTCTCGTCGGCGACTGAGAATGTGCCGACCATCTCAGCAGTAATGGAGGACAGCAGAGTGTGTGTGAGGAGCACTGCGGCGGAGTGGGAGAGAGAGAGAGAGGGAGGGAGAGAGAGAGGGATGGAGAGAGGGAAGAAGGAGGAGAGAGAGAAAAACTAGGCCTTTCTTTCCTGAGGGAGACTCCTATGGCAGTTCATCTCCAGCAATGAGCCCCTGCCTGTAGAAACCACAGATTCACACCCTGCGTCGACAAACACACACACACACACACACACACACACACAGTGCCAACACACAGAAAGATATGTTGTCAAAAATGCATGCATAGACAGATTCACAAAAACAAAGAACCTTTAATTTCCATTTTGGATATTTTTAAAAAGTGTCTCTTTTTCTCTTTAACATTCAGATACATTCATACGCTCATACAGCCATGTGCACTCACTAACGTCTGTCTCTCTCTCTCTCTCTCACACACACACACACACACACACACACACAAACACACACACACACGAACACATACGAACTCCCTCTCCCTCTCCCTCCTGCCCCCTCCCTCTCTTTTTCTCTCACATTCAGGGAAGGACTTCAAAGCCTGGCTCTCTGTAAAGATAGAGTGGATTCCTTTGATCTCTGTCTGGCTAATTTGAAGATGTTCAGTTTAAACCTACAGGGAACTCGCCTCGCAGACAGGGCTCCCATATGCTGCCCAGGCATTTCATTCATTTTCCTTCCAATCACATGCTTTGTCTCTGGGTGAGAGTGGCTAAACACTGCAGCAGAGAGCCCTGGCACCGAGGAGCGCTAACGCTAGCTAGCTCTAGTTCCACGCCAGAAGCGCAGACTGTAGAAAAAAAGAAAAAAAGAAAGAAAGAGAAACAGCAAAGCCACAAATGCTCTGTCATCTCCAACAATAAAAACCAACGGAAGTGACAGACAAGGACATTTAATTTTCATTTGTCAGTTCTTTTTTTGTTATACTCCTAAATTTATGATAGCTAACATTAGCGATAAAGATGATGAAGAGGAACAGAGGAAAGAGAAATGAAAGAATTGCTAAAATTATGCTGAGATCCCACAGTAAGAAAAAAATCCAAGACTTTAAATTCTATGACAGCTAAAACTGAGTGCTGAATCCTGGAACGTCCCATGGCAAAAATCTTCATTTGACAGTAGCTGAAATCAATGCTCACTGACAAGTCATTTATTTCCCTGCACAGCTAAGACAGAATGTAGCCGCTGTCACATCACCGTCACCAAACTATCACAAGCAGGGACACAAGTGCAGGATGACTCAGGAAAGCACCTGACACGTGGAAGAGAGGAACGGATCAGGGAGGGGAATAAGATGAAAGCGGAATGATGTAGGATGTTGTGAAGGTTTTTTTTTTTGTCTAGCTTCTTCTCAGCGCAGAGAGGAGAGGGTGTGAGCCGAGCGGCGCTCGGGAGCTCTTCGGGGAGTTCCTCCGCATCGCAAGAGGACAAGGGGAGGAAGGGAGGGGAACCTGGGCGAAGGGGAAGAAGAGGGGAGAGGAAAGAAAAAAAGAGGAAAGATGGAGGGATGAAGAGTGGTGGAGGAGACGGAGACGACATGGCTAAGAGCTCCCCGTTGGAGGCACAGGGGGCCTCGGTTGCATCAACGTTTCATCAGGAGCCCAGCTGATAGAGAGAGACGCCAGGCTTCACTCTGACTCCAGCACCAGCCCTAGCTCCTGCCCAACCCGCGGCCCTCTCCACTGCGGTAGTGTGCACAGATCTGAGCAAGAGAGAGGGAGGGAGGGAGGGAGGGAGGGATGGAGGCAAAGGAAGGAGGGGGGTGGCGATGCAGAGGGAGAGAGGCAGGGAGGGTGGGCATGAATAATTGTGGAAGATATTTTTACTGTGACCCATTTTAGAGTTCCTCTCACACCTCTTAAAGGAGACGCTCATCGTCCCAACAGTCAGCTCCAGTCAAATTAAAATAATTACCACGAATAAAAGTAAAAATAAAATAAAAAACGTAACATTAAGACATTACATGTATTGTGTGATGGATGATATATTACACCAGAGAAAATGTATTTCTAAATTTCAAGAGTACAGATTAGCAGAAAGCTTAAAGAGGACAT
>PYXC01001758.1:1610000-1625000 GCA_015244755.2 Tenualosa ilisha
ACTATGTTATATTTTTTTTTCCTTTTCTCTCTGGCTCTCTCTCTCTTGCACTCTCTCTCTCTTTCTGTCCTTCTGTCTCTTAATCACTGCCTGTTTCAAGTAAATATCCACCTAAGGCCTTCGGAGGGGCCCCTCAGTTAGAGGCTGTCACATATTGGAGGAGCAAAGAGAAATCAGGACGCAGGAATTTTGTCAGACTCCCCCGGAGGAGAACCAGGAAGAGAGTGGCACAGCAGCACAGAGAGCAGGGGAAAAGAGAGGGGAGGAGAAGAGAGGAGAGGAGAGGAGAGGAGAGGAGGAGTCGAGGTGCGGTGCGCCGACAGAGACGTGACAATCACACACGTGTGCCAAGCGAACAGACATGAAGGAAGAGAAGGGAGGAAGATCATAAGGAGGTAATAAAATGGAAAGAAAGAGAGAAAGACAAGAAATGCAGAATAATAAAACAATTAAGGATGGAGGGATGGAAGAGAGTGTGAAGACTCAAAGAACAGAGTAAATAGCAAATCACAGACACACACACGCACACACACACACACACACAGACATTTGTTCATTTGTGTGCAAATGAATCAGGGACCTTATGTGCCAGCAGTCTCTTGTTCTATGGTTTGTGTATGTTACTCCATTCACCCTCCATCTTGGAAATATAATTCTGTGTCCTTAGCTCAGTTACACCCCGTGACTCGGTCTCCAGCCCTTCAGCCCTTCAGGAGTATTTCTGATATGGCATACTGCTGTACTACTTACTGATATGGCATACTGCTGTACTACTTACTGCATACTGCTGTACTACTTACTGCATACTACTTGTATAAAGCCTGGAGCAAACCATTGCTAGATATTTTTGTATACTGAGAAAATGAGGAGCCATTTTCTGACTGTGCTAATTTTATTAAACAGAGCCTTAATTTTAGCAAACGACTGTAAACTGTGCGAACAAATCAAACAAGCACAAATTCTCTCGAGACAAAAAGAGTACTTGTGCTTCCTATGCTTTATGCAGTAAGTAGCATGCAAGTATGTCATTTTAGAAAGAGCAGATGTCTATATAATCCACTCTCACTCTCTTCTCCACCTCTTTGGTTGAGTCCTACAGATGTAATGATGATAGTGTAGCCCACCATGAGCAGGTCTACAGACAATTCCCTCTGAGCAAACGTCAAGCATCAACTTCTGATTCATAGAGGAGTACATTTATATTTAGAATCAACTCCAGATTCAAAGAAGATTACATTTACATTAAGAATCAACTCCAGATTCAAAGAGGAGTACATTTACATGTAGCATCAACTCCAGATTCATAGAGCAGCACATTTACATTAAGAATCAACTTCAGATTCAAAGATGATTAGATTTACATTAAGAATCAACTCCAGATTCAAAGAGGATTACATTTATATTAAGAATCAACTCCAGATTCAAAGAGGAGTACATTTACATCTAGCATCAACTCCAGATTCATAGAGCAGTACATTTACATTAAGAATCAACTCAAGATTCAAAGAAGATTACATTTACATTAAGAATCAACTCCAGATTCAAAGAGGACTACATTTACAATAAGAATCAACTCCAGATTCGTCGCTGGAGTTAATGCTGTGTTTTGTCTTAGTTGTAAATACCTGAACTTGAGTAAGCATTCTCCTGAGTTCAGTGAACCAGTCACGTCTCTGAGGAGTTAATAGTCAAAGATGAGCTGTGTGAAAACACAAACAAACAAACAAACAAACGCCACTCTGTGTGAACATTTGGTCTCCTCTGTCCTTGGAAAACAAAACAAATAAATCAATAACCTCCACAAAGCCACTGAATAATCTGAGGGGTTCTTAAAACCATGAGAAACAACAACAACAAACAAACAAGCAGACAAACAAACAAACACACAAATACCAGCCTAATGACAGACTAGTCACTAGCCCCTCTTTGAGATTAAAAACACAACACAGCCAGGACTGGAGAGACCCAGAATCAACTCTGTTGGTGTCATTTACATGTAAAAGTCATTGTGTGTGTGTGTGTGTGTGTGTGTGTGTGTGTGTGTATTTGTGTTCTTTGAAAATTAATTAATTAATTAGATGCCAGCCTAACTAAAGTCTGTCAGGCGTTTGCTGGATGGTGGTGCATGCTGGAAGGGTAACACTGGAAATGTGTATGTGTGCGTGTGTGTGTGTGTGGAGGCCAGCATAGTGTAAGGAATAGAAGCAACCACTCTTGAGTGTACATTAGGGCTCTCCACGTCCACAGAGGAGAGCAGCATCTCAGTTAATACCCTCATGAAACCATATAATAACACCAAAAACACACTTCTCTCAACCCTTCCTCATCTGTTAGTCTCAGTCACCAAATGTGTCTGACAGTGTTACAAACAGGCATTTGCTGCTATCTCTACAGCATATTTAGGGAGCTAAACAAAAGTTTAGTTTGCTAAGATGTTCTTGCTTTGCAGTGAGGAATGTTCAGGCATACTCATCATCTCTGTAGGCTACAAACTCATATTTGCTCTCAATTAGGCTACTCTTGAAGGGGAACTCCAGCACATTTCAGCCTAAATATTGTTGGTGGACTTTACACTTTTATTTGGTACAAAACTATTCAAATCTGTTCAGAAATGTGTGAACTAGCCCTTTGATATTGTAAGCACTCCAATAGCGATCCGGGCATATTTGGACTTTTATTTTTATGTTATGGAATATGCCTG
Source organism: Tenualosa ilisha (assembly GCA_015244755.2). Taxonomy (NCBI): domain Eukaryota; kingdom Metazoa; phylum Chordata; class Actinopteri; order Clupeiformes; family Clupeidae; genus Tenualosa; species Tenualosa ilisha. Next base: position 1,612,702 of record PYXC01001758.1, read on the forward strand.
GATCACTAGTTTTGTAGTGCTGATGAAATTAGGCTAGCTCATTCATTTTTGAATGGATTTTTGTCACTTTTGAACGGAATAAAAGTACGTGAAGCTCATTAACACAAGCATTTAGGCTGAAACGTGACAGAACTCCCCTTTAAATTCCTTTCTTTTCCTGTCATATGACCATTATGACAGCTAGAGATTCAGAGCATGACATTTTGGTCTCAGTGTATTTGTGTGTTAGCCAGGCTAGCACTGCTACACCACGCTAGCTCAATATTGTATTTCGCTACGTCAAGGCGTTGCCTTGATAGCGCACCACTGGTGATGGCTGGCTGGCTCTTTGCCTGTCAGTTCTCCAGCAATCCACCAATGGGTTGCTGCTCTTTTGTCAAATAAGGTATTTTTGCTCTTTGAAAATCCCATATATCTCAAAATATTGTCAAGCTGCAGGCGAACCGCTGGAGAACTGACGAGCAAAAACACGAGTGGGCCGGCAGCATTTTGCTGTCTTGGTAGCAACCAATCAGAGAACAGATACTGAAGGCAGAAGCAGCAGGTTTATGTAAAGTACCACCCACTGCAAAGTAAATGTGGGCCTAGGCCTACCGAGAGTGTCCAGAAGAGAGTGTGAAGCGAAGCAAAAAAGTCTGGTTCTGGTTCACCAGGCTATGTGTATGTTTGTGGTGAAGCCAATATGTGCAGCTAGCGTAGCTGCTTTTGGTGTTAGCTCTTCCATGACAGCCCACTGCTCACCACCACAACAGTGAGGCATGAAGCAAAGGGCTCAGACTTACAGGACCATCCATTCTCGTTGAATACCAAGCCTCCGCAAGAAGTTTCCCCTAAGCATCCTGAGCAAGTGACAGTTGAGCATTTTTCATAAGACACTCCTTCCCCTCACATCCCCCACACAAACACAGACACATACACACACACACACACACACACACACACACACACACACTACAGCAGCAAAAAAGCCCATTGCTGTAGACTCCCGTTAATTAAACTTCATTTGGGGATGCAAATGAGCTTAATTAAAGAATAGTCTCTCCTTTCTGCACGGAGCTTCTGTGAAAACACAAGAGCATAATCGAGGCACTTGCTCAGCTGTGGAGACGAACGAGTGCCGCTTGTCTTGCTGAGAGTGATGCCCTAATTTGCCACTGCTAATGATATGAAACAATGTTAGTCCTGGCAGTGTGTGTGTTTGCATGTGTGTGTATATATGTGTGTGTGAGTGAGAGTATGTGTATGTGTGTCTCTTTGTTTGTGTGTGTGAATATGTGTATGCGTGCATGCACGTGTGTGTGTGTGTTTGCACTCATCTGGATGTGTGTGTGTGTGTGTGTGTGTGTGTGTGTGTGTGTGTGTGCATGTGTTTGTGTGATGCCGCCGTCCACCCTCCTCTCACCTTAAGGGGCTGTTTCATGTGTTATGTGATTACTTCTCCCTCTTCTAATTGGATAAATGAGCTTGATTAGAGCAATTAGGCAAATAGGTTTGACATCTTGATGCTGAAACATCTGGATTTGGTGGCAAATACCAGCGCTTCAGAAAAACACATTTGTAACCATTTTCGCATCAGAGAACAAGCCTAATTTACACTCTGCATGAAAAAAAATATTAAATTTGTGTTGCTTTTGTGTACCTGTGCATGTGTGTGATGTGTATGTGTGTGTGTGTGTGTGTGTGTGCACATATTTGTGTGAGAACCAGGGTTTATGTATGCACTTGTGTAAAAGAAACAGAGAAAAACACAATTACTGTAAAATGTAGTTGTGGATGTCTGTGTATGTGCGTGTGTCTGTGTATGTCTGTGTGTGTGTGTGTGTGTGTGTGTCTGTATTTGTATGTGTGTGTGTGAGAGTGTGTGTGTGAGAGAGAGGGGCAGAGAGAGTCTTAGAGTTACTGGGAGAGGTTAGTGCATGCGAGGACTCCTTTGGTCAGAGGCAAAGGCAGCTCCGGCTAACGGGCTAGCAGTTTAGCGGTCACACCAAACCCAACCCTGGCAGGATATGAATAATTCTGCACACTGATAGCCCATCACTGTGCCGTAATTGCCTTATTATCCACACCAGTGTTGGGCCACAATCTGAAATGGGAGCAGAGGGTGAGGGGAAAGGAGAGGGGAGTCTGGTCTCACACACACGCACACACACACACACATACACACACACACACACACACACACACACACAAAGGGGGCTAGGGGGGAGCGGGGACAGTATGGACTGGGTCCTAATTGAGGCGGCTGAATGATTAGGTTAGTTTCCCTGACTCACCCTGACTTGAGTGTGGTCCAGCAGCACTCAATCACATAGGGACTGGGCACCAATCCACCAACAGCAGGGACAGGCATCGGCTAATAAGATCACATTTCCCAACTCTATGGCCAAACATGTTGATCAAATTAAGGGGATGACAGGTTGTAGTAAATATTGGTGATTGTGTGTGTGTGTGTGTGTGTGTGTGTAGCGGTGGTGGTGGGGATTTGAACTGTCTCATCATCACATCAGTCCCTCAAAGCCCATGAAGTCTCACCAATATTCCAGTTTTTCCGGGTTTCTCCCGTATTTCAGAACCATCTCCTGCCTGTTTTGCCATTTCTCCCATAATTAACAGAGCCCAAACTTCAATCAAATTGAATTAATCATGGATCAAATGTTGGCAGGTTGGCAGGTATACTTATATGTGCTCCTGAGCTTTTTCCCAAGGTGATTTTCAACCCCTCCAGCACATACTGCAGGCTCTCTTGGCGAAGACTGGAAAAGAGGAGACCATAGGACCCCCCCCCCCCCTCCTCTTCCCCTCTTCTACTGATCTTAAGAGCATCACCATACAAGCACGTGGCCCTTCTTTTCCCTTCTACCCACCCTCAGAGTGGCAGCACATGGCCGCATGCAGCGCTGTGCTCCTGCATCTCTTGCTAGCCGGGGGGCGGGGGGGGGGGGGGGGTGTGAGACCGGCGTGTGCCTGGGCTACCCTGATAACTAAGAAGGCATGGAGAATGCAGCAGAGAGAGAGGGGGGAGAGGGAGGCACGCTATAGTCATTCAGAAAGCCCTTAATTAATAAGAGGAAGGAGCGAAGAGGAGAAGGAGGAGGTGGTGTTCAGACACACAGAGAATGAGTTTGCATTAAGGGCCGGCTTAATTGGCCCGACTGTCTCTCAGGATGAGGCCCAAAATGAAAAAAAGCCAGAGAAAGAGAGAGAGAGAGAGAGAGAGAGAGAGAGAGAGAGAGAGAAGGAAAACGCCTTGAATTATTAATGGTGGAGTTTAAAAAACAGAAGGAAAGTGAAGGAAAACAGGTCCAATCACACCCATCAGGTACTCTCTTACTCACAGAGTAATATCTCAGATTGCCATGACCATTACCACCATGGTTGTGTCTCAGCTACATATGACAATTTACACACACAAGGTGATTAGCTTTGTTGACCGTATCTTCATCTCTTAAATGGAAAGGAAGTTCTGGAAGTTTCCATGGAATATGTTTTTCTGAAGGGATAAGTTGATGAATCGAGTCACTAAACAAGTATATGAACAAGTATAATCACAGACTCTGCCTTCATGTTCGACCTGCTGTCCTCCTTGGTCATTCCTTTGTTGACCTTGTGTGCATTTTCACAGAAACAGACCTAACATTCTAGGGAGCTCGCCACGGCCTCTCCACTGTAATGGCCCTCCTGGCCAAGGTCTTAGTCTTCACTCCGAGACGATGAAAGGGAAGCCCTTAATCGGCACAGCATCTCCACGCTGCTTTGGCCTATGTGGGACTACGAGAGCTCCAGAGAGGGTTTAACTGCAGGCAAGAACAACAGAGCCTAGGAGAGGGAAGCGGGTAGAGGGTATCTCCTACTCTCCTCATGTCAAAGAAGCTAATGTGCTTGAGTTCATCCCTCTCTGCTCCAGAGCTCATTAGAGCAGATTATTTTCTTACACATCCAGGATTTCTTAAATATGGCTTAGCTCTGGCATTGCACATTTTCCATTGGTGCACACAGTATACACTATACTCTCATACAGTATACACTATACTCTCATACAGTATACACTATACTCTCATACAGTATACACTATACTCTCACACAGTATACACTATACTCTCATACAGTATACACTATACTCTCATACATTATACACTATACTCTCATACAGTATACACTATACTCTCATACAGTATACACTATACTCTCATACTCTCATTCAGTATACACTATACTCTCATACATTATACACTATACTCTCATACAGTATACACTATACTGTCATACTCTCATTTAGTATACACTATACTTTCATACATTATACACTATACTCTCATACAGTATACAGTATACTCTCACTGTCTCAAGCAAACAGTATACACACTATACTCTCATACTCTCATACAGTTTACACTATACTCTCATACTCTCATTCAGTATACACTATACTCTCATACTCTCATACAGTATACACTATACTCTCATACAGTTTACAGTATATATACTCTCACTGTCTCAAGCAAACAGTCAAGCAGGCACAAATGGCAGAAAAACAGACTACTTTTTTTGTTTTGTTTTTATTTATTTACTTTTAATAGAAATAATATTATCACCGATTTTCAGTATGAAATCGGCCTTGCAGTCCAGAAGACCACCAGTGCTTAAAATGAAATAAAAATGAACAAAGCCACTTAAAAAAATATTTAGTGTATATATGGGCAATTCCATGCAAACTGTCACGTCTATAACAGTAACAAAATGCCCTGGTATTTGTATGACGCAAATGATTATGTGAAAAGTTTCAGAAAATTAGTTCTAAAACCAAGTGGAGCGAATTCTAAAATTCTACAAGTAAACCATCCCATGGCATCGTGTGGGCATTATGGACGTAACAGTTTTCCATGGTTTTTGCCCATATCTTTTTTTCCAAAATCTTTTCAAGGTAACCTAAGATTGCTACCTGTTTCCTCTCCATCTGATGGGCTTGGTGAAAGAAACCCAATAATCTTTCACGAGCAACAAAAGGCTTTCACATGCCCAGGTGTCCATGTGAGAAAATAAGCACAAAGCAATTAATCTTGCTCTGTGCACACAATCAGGAGTTCAACAAAAACACACACAGTACAATACACACTGGACACTCTAATTAGCCTCGCAGAAAACACTAAGAAAGAACGGGAGGCAGGAGAGAAAGAAAGAGAGAAGGTGAGAGAGAACAAGAGGAAGCAAGAGACAGGAAGATGAGGAAGAAGAAAAGCAAAGAAAAGAGAGAGAGAGAGAGTAGCCTCAGTGATAGGGAAAGAGAGAGAGAGTAGCCTCAGTGATAGGGTAATAATCCAAGGCTCGTGAAAGAGGCTACATATAACAGTGAGAGGGAGAGTAGCCTCAATGAAAGGCTAGTAATTCATGGATTGTGAAAGGGGCTTCATGTAACATTGTGATGATGGACACACACAAAACCAGAATGCTGTTTCCCCGCATGCATCTGTAATGTTAGCCGTGTGTGCGACTGTAGCACAGAATTAACAGGGCAACAGAGACGAGGAAGGTGGGAGGGGAAGACGGTGGCCATGTTGAGACAATCATACTGATTATGCACTAGAATCATTTTAAACCTCCCAACACCCCCCACCAAATATGAGCTCTCTTTGAGCCGTAACTTCTCCTCTGCGCTGTACGTTTCCCTCATGAATACAAAGATGACGGGACGACCTGAAGGCAAATCTATAGAGCGACATCAAAGAGCAGTGGTGGATACAGTCACACAGGAGAGAGAGAGAGGGAGGGAGGGAGAGGTAGAGAAGCGGAGATGTGCTTTGAAGACTAATGATGCACCAAAGACGGATGTATGACCCTGCTTGTTTTGGAAATCATGGGTAATATGGTGCATTACATGTTTTATCATGAGACCTGTTAGATATTCAGTCAGATCTATGGCAAGGGACACTTGCTGTCACACAGTAGACTAGCATCAGCTCAGTAAACAGTAAACAAAGTAAACAAATACAACATTTATTTTTTTCTGAACTCTCTGTAAAGTGAGAGTCACCTCTTGATCCTCAGGAAGTTTAACATGAACCTTGTTAGCCCAGTATGGACCAGACTGAGAAGACAAGACACACTGGTTTATAAACATTATATTTTAAGACAGACTGTAAATCTATTACCAGTGCTGACACAATGGTTTGGACTACTGTTATGGACAGTGGGACCATTCAAAGATATGGCCACCAATACACCAACACAGCTTCTCCACCAATCAAGCAAATGCCTCCACTTTACATAACATTTATACATTAACATATAACATTTACACCTTTTTATGAGAAACTGTTTTTTGATGATTGTGAGACACAGCCTGTGCTGCTACTGTGACCTCTGAGTCTTTGATGAAGACTTGGAAATATTCCGCCCGCTACTAATCTCCTTGCGGTGATGTGGTGACACAGTGCAGTCAACCATCCCACCTTACCTCCCTTAAATGATTGTCTGTGCTAATTGCTTTTTAACTCACTCTGATTGCAAGGTCAGCGGCGAGGGCCTGGACTGGGCTGGGCTGGGCTGGGCTAAGCTGGGCTAGGATTCCTGGTTTTGGGACTGGGCTTTCGGTACCGATTCCTGCCCACACCTTCACCCACCAGCTCCACCCTCCCCAGCTGTCCGCACCTTTCCCCACCTCCCCTCACCTCCCCTCACCCTTACCCTGCCTACCCCACACGGGTAACAGCCTCTCTCTCTTCAGATTTGATTATCATGAGCCTATTCATCATCTGGACATTTGTGTATGAGGCAGTTAAGCCACTTTATCATACAGCTGATAAGATCTCCAGTAATGAGCAGGCATATGGAATATCATTTGGGATCCTCCTCCACAGGAAATCACTTCTACACCATGGGTGTCTCTGTCTCTCATAAAGGGCCATTTTCCCTCCTTTGTTTTTGAGTCATTATAAGCCAGCTGCAAAAATTCTCCAAATTCAGCCTTTTAAACAACCAGTGACAATTGCTTCATTTCACTCTGTGTGTGTAGATGGCAATGTAGCACTTTTTAACTTTTTGTTAAACAATCAGAATTGAATCAGCTGAATATACAATCTGAATTAAATTTAATAGAAACATTGGTTTGCTGTAGAATAGCAGTAGTGATTTTTGAAATGGTGTAAAATTGTTTACTCTAGCAATTCAAGTGAAAATGTAATTTTCATGGTAATTGCTATAGCCTATATTTTTCTCAGCAATTATCGAAGGCTCATTTTAATTTAATTTGATGGGGAAATAGGCAGTTTTCGGTTCAAGCCTTTTCTGCAATTACTGTAAGAGACGGAGAGAGAGGCTGTGGAAACACCGCTAGCCTGGCAGAGGGCTGTGGCTTCAGAGGAGGAGACTGTGCGCTCACGTGTGTCTTTTTCGCGCGCGAGGAGACCGCGCTAGAACCCATCTCATTATTATACCGGCGCTCGCGAACAAAGGCTCATGCGCACGCACAGCAGCGTGTTCGAGCGCGATAACCGATGCAGCCTTCTCACCAGAATTAGCTCGCCTATTCACACACATGAGCTCTCTCCCTTTCCCCCTCTCTCTCTCTCTCTCATTCTCTCCCTGTCGCTCTGAGAACACTTTCCTTTTGACTTCTCATTTTTATTCATTCGTTTTCACACCTCCAACTGAGCAAAATGGATTGAAACGCACTATTTCGTAGCGGTGTAAAGCGGCATTGACTTGCTGAGTTTTTGTTCTGTTGCTGAGCTAAAATACATTTATTAGTCCAACAGCTGTGGAAAAAAAATAGCACACTGTGTTTGGCATGAAATATTTCGAAATGTACATGGAGCATTATTTTAGGCAGCTGAAGCAGCAACTGAAGGTGTGTGACTTCAAAAATCAATTTGAGTGAGGGTTTGCATGTGTGGATGTGCAGACAGAGGGAAAAAAGTAGAGGAAAAGACAGAAAGAGAGAGAGAGAGAGAATGGATTTTCTTTTCTCCATGTTACACAGGTGGCTAAAGATGTCACCTTATCTGTGCACATTTACTGAGGCGTGATTCAAACCCGCCAAGCTGCACAATCACTACGGCTCCTCCCAGAAGACCTTGCCGCACATCAATGGTTTTTTAAGGTCAGGCTGCCATTGCCTGCATTACCAAATACATATAAGCTGAAGATAAACACCATGAGACCCCAAACACCCACAATGCACTGGCAGATCAGTTCTTGTGCTATTTTACCTCAGCGTTTACTAAATCGCATCAGAAATATGACCATTAATATTTGAACATAATTTGAAGTTGCCCTTTATTATTGACCAAATTATCCAAAACAAATCGTATTTTTAATCATTGTTTTGTACCATGTTTTCATGCATATTTGTCCATGTACGCAAATTAAATTACATTGATTGTGAGTATGTGTGTCTGCATGCGCATACACGCACTTGTGTGTTGTGTGTGTGTGTGTGCATGTTTGCATTCTTGTTTGTTGGCATCTGAGGATGCCACAGCATACACATGTGCACCCTTGATTGCATTAAGCTAATGAAGTGATTTCAGCCCAGTCCCTGCATGTTTTGCTGCAGCGCTGCAACATGCAGCTCTCTTGTCTCCTGTGCAGCCCCTCACGGAAGAAACAAACGGCCTTCAGCGCTAGGGCCAGCAGCAGCAGCAGCAGCGTCATCTCACACATCCATAATGAAGAGAGAGATCATGAGGGAGGAGAGAGAGAGAGAGAAGCAGAGGACAAGGAGAGTGGGAGGGTGATGGAGAGAGCGAGGAGGAGGAGAAGTATGAGAGGTGAGGAGAGGGAGCAAAAGAGGGGAAGAGAGTCATTCAGTGGGAGTGGGATAGCAGGAAAAAGAAAGAGGGAGCAAAGGAGAGAGAAGAGAGAGAAAGAATGAAAGACAGAAAGAGAAAGAGGGAAACAAAGAGAGAGCAAAAGCCTGTGAGTATGAAAGAGAGAGAGAGAGAGAGAGAAACCTGAGATGTGTGTGTCTCATCAGCGTTGGAGTGATGGGTAACTATGGCTGCTGCTGCTGCAGGTTTTTTTACATACTTAGCAGAGGGAGATAGAGAGAGAATGAGAAAAAAAGAGAGTGAAAAAGAGAATCGAGACACAAAGAGAGAGAAGAGAAACAGAGAGAAACAGAGGGCTGTTTAATTGTGCCTGCCTGCCAATCAGTGAGCTCCTCCAAGCAACTAAGGTGGGGGGGGGGCAGCACCCAAACAAAAACATTCTCCTTGAGCCTTGCAGCAAGACCAGTTTTGCACAGACTCCTCTTAATTAGTGTTCTGTTTAACAGGGATGCCATCAGACCAACTCAGTCAGAGCCTTCTGTGAACAATTCTTATCATGTTAACACAGAACTTGACTTGACTCATATATATGTGTGTGTGTGTTTGTGTGTGTGTGTGTGTGTGTGTGCATTTGACTCATCTAAATCCAATCCATGGCTCTGTTGTTCAAGGTCACTGAGAGCTGTCGGTAGGAAAAAGAAGAAGAATACAATTTGAATAAACATACACCAAAATAGCTAATTGTGAGCTAACATTACCTGAATGGGGCACTCACTGTCAGTTTCATTTAGCTATCCCCCAATCAGTTAATATTAGTTATTGGTTCTCTATTTAATCTATGGTGTATCAAGTTTGATCCGATTCTTTTTCCTCCAGACAGCACTTGGTGACCTCGAACAACAGAGCTACTGACTGATTCACAGCACATTTACCTTTTAACATTCCTAACTTGGAGCACAGTAGATAGATCACACTACAGAATTAAAGACATGGTGTGTTGGTTGGTGTTGCATCACCTTACAGATGTGCTGATTCTGTGTAGATTAAAGGCCCTATATAAGAACTACATGACTGTAAGAATGTACGCATTTTGAGATGTTACATTAACAGGTAGCCTGTGCTTTGTCTGGATCAGAGAGGGTCTGACTGGATGTAATTTTTTTCTGTGTGAGACATTTACTGGTCATTTCCAGGGAAACTAAACTATACAATTTGTAGATGCAATAAACATAAATAATCACATGACTGTCTCTGTTCTAATATCTGTGAATGCCAACCATTTGCATTTAATGAGATATGACAATGAAGAAAAAAAATATGTGTATCATAATGAGGCTATTTATGAAGTCCTTCTCTCTCTCTCTCTTTCCTTCTCTCTCTCCCTATCTCTTTCCTCCTCTCTCTCTCTCCCTATCTCTTTCCTCTTCTCTCTCTCTCCCACTCTCTCTCTCTCTTTTCTCCTCTCTGTCTCTCTCCTTATCTCTTTCCTTCTCTCTCTCTCTTTCTTCCTCTCTCTCTCTCTCTTTCCTTCTCTCTCTCACTTTCCTCTCCCTCTCTCTTTCCTCATCTCTCTCTCTCTTTCCTTCTCTCTCTCTCTTTCCGTAGCCTGTCAGTGTCCGGGTTAGCAGGGGTAAATGAACGCTGGGAATCGATGAGTTTCACACATGAAAGCGAGGTGGACCTGAGAGGAATGACCACGCTGAGGCTTCTGTTTGATAATGATAACACACACACACACACACACACACACACATTCATGCTGCTCTCTGAACTAAAGCCTCATGGCCATATGGGAGGGGGAGAGAGAGAGAGAGATAAAGTAGACTAAGGGAGAGGAGAGAGAGAAAGGGATGAGGAGAAAGTGAACAAAAAGAGAAGAGAATAAAGAAGAGAGAATAGAGAGGGATGAAACAGAAGTGCTGAGCGATCTCAACCATGCTGAGAGCTCTGTGTGGTGTGTTTGGTGCATATACCACCACAGTGCACAGATAACACACACAGACACTGAGACACTGGGAGAAAAGCACTCAGAGGCTTTCACTGCATTTGCTTCACACACACTTACTCAGTGTACGCCATAGATAACACACATACCAGATACACACACACACACACACACACACACATGCATGCATACACTCACCACATACAGTATGCACAAACACACACAACATACATGCACACACTCACCACATACAGTATGCACACACACACACACACACACACACACACACTTCCGCAAATGGGTTTCTGGTGCTATCCTATGCTCCGACCTTTATGTAAGAGACTTGTCGTAAACATGATAGAAACCTCCGGTTCTGCGTGTGCCGCTGGACTGTGCCATTGGCAGAGATGTTTGGGCTCACATCTGGCTCTGCCTGTGTGGGAGTCGCTCACTCTGCCTGGGCCATAAGTCACCACCAGGCCAAAAGACCATTTACATTAAGGCCATCATAAACACTACCTCATGAAAGCCAATGAGGAGAGAGAGCTCAGACTCTTCCATAAGCTAGTGCACTGGGAACGAACAGTTACTCCAGTCAACATAACTAGATAATGCAGTAGCATCTATTCATCAACAAATTGATACACCTACAGTAACATTGCTCTAGTGCCCCAAGTAACATTGCTCTAGTAATGAGTGTTTTGTAAACACACACACAGCTGCAGTAATACAGTGAGGCGCTGTAATAGCAGAAAAGTACTTCTATATCCCCTATGTAGGAGGTACAGTACTGTCTATTACAGGAGGGCTGAGTGTGACCACAGTACAGTACTGTCCATTACAGGAGGGCTGAGTGTGACCACAGTACAGTACTGTCTATTACAGAAGGGCTGAGTGTGACCACAGTACAGTAGTGTCTATTACAGGAGGGCTGAGTGTGACCACAGTACAGTACTGTTTATTACAGGAGGGCTGAGTGTGACCACAGTACAGTAGTGTCTATTACAGGAGGGCTGAGTGTGACCACAGTACAGTACTGTCCATTACAGGAGGGCTGAGTGTGACCACAGTACAGTAGTGTCTATTACAGGAGGCCTGTAGGAAACACCTGCTCCCTCTGGTGTCACATGACCCCTGGGAAAGCACTATAGAACGCTTCTAACAACTATTTCTATCAGCCACTCTAGAGGCTCATGTGCTCTCTCCCTCTGGCACTTGTGTGTGTGTGTGTGTGTATGTGTGTGTGTGTGTGTACAAGAGATACAGGGATAGGGAAAGATAGAGAGACAAGGCCCCTCCACTCAGATCCTATTCTTTACAGTCTTCACCATCAAAGGTATCAGTGAACTACCTCTCAAACCCCGCTGTAGGATACACAATATATCATTTCATCTGCTGGCATGGATTGCAACATACTGAGTGAGACCAGGGTCTGAGTAGTGGAGAATACAACGATTTATTGTAGGAACAAAGTGCAGCATTATAATCCAAAATTTTTCTCAGCAAAATTCTACAATGTCTGTGAATGCAACATAAGCCATGACTGTAATACAAATATATGCTACAGAGAATGACTTCAAATATGGCAG
>PYXC01001758.1:1630000-1632500 GCA_015244755.2 Tenualosa ilisha
CGCTCGGGTGCAGCAATCACAGATTGGAGGTTCACAGCGTCTGCTGGACTGTACCGCTCGATCAAACTGCAGCGCCCGGTCCTCACACACCCCATTTTCATGTAGCTATATGCTGTGTTCTATACCACCACCACCCCTCCACACACACGCATACACACCCTCCTGGTGCGTGGTTTTAGTGTTTTGGTCTGTTTGGTCTGAAAACATTCCATGTTTTCTCTCTGCTTTCACCAGAGGACGAGTATCCCCAGGACACACACATACACACACACACACACACACACACACACCTTTTCTCCCATCTCCTCCCTGCCTGGCACTAACACCCCCTGCACACACACACACACACACACACATACACACACACACCTTCTCTCCCATCCCCTCCCTGCACGCCACCCCCAAGGACACCCAGCACAAGTGATGACCACCCCAGGGACAGGAAATCGAAGAGCAACCCACTGAGCACACCAGGGAAAAAAGGTGCAATTTCACATGCCAAATTACCCATGGGATTGAATGGGAAAATGTACCGCTATGAGGGAATGCCACATGAAACACACTTTACCACAGACTATTACAGTATAGATTTGTGTTGTGTGTGTGTGTGTGTGTGTGTGTGTGTGTGGTGTGTGTGTGTGTGCATCCATACATGCACACACATGTCTCTGTGTGTAGGTCTGTGCACACATTCTATGTATGCATATGTGTAAATTATGCTCCATAATAAACAGAATTGAATTGAATTGAATGGATTCCTAAAGGCAATCCTGGCTGGAGCAGATGCTAAAAAGCACAGCAAAGTGAAACACTGGCTGCAGCTCACATAGACTAATGCCAACCTGGTGATGTGAGATGTGAAGCTAAAGCACAGTTAGATGTGAGTGATGGAGCGATGGAGGGACACAGCACTACACACATACAGGCATACAGGGGAAGGCCATTTACATAGGGAGATTCCAGACAAGGTGCTATAGAGATGTGTGTCAGAAGAGGGAGAAAGTGTGTGTGTGTGTGTGTGTGTGTGTGTGTGTGTGTGTGCATGCAGGGAAACACATTCGTATATAATTACACATACGGACAAATACACATACGCATGCACGCGCAAGCACACACACACACACACACACACACACACTGACAAAACCAAGGCCTCTAATAAAGAGGTTATGCTGCTTTTTTTCCAGTAATGGGCATGAGATGGATGACCTTTTTTTGTATGATTCTCGTCACTGTAAAGCCAACAGTACTGTTCATTTACACAGTGCATTAGTATTGATTTGATTGGCCGACACGTCCACATGTACAACTCAGCCAATCACTTTCTGTCTTTCTGTTATACATTCTTTCTCCCTCGCTCTCTTTCTCTATCAAACTATCTATCCGTTTATCTATTCACACACACACACACACACACACACACACACACACACATACGCATGCATAATGTGCCCTCTTCTCTGCAGATATTTTACTGCAGTCTGCTCAGATCTCTAAATCTTCATAAGCTAATAAGTGATAGCTAGTTCTGGAGACAGAGATAAGGCATTTATCTTACCTTCTCTTCTCCCTTACGGGTGCTTGTGCACTCTCTATATGGAGCTCTCAGCCTCCCCCTCTTCTCTCTCTCTCTCTCTCTCTCTCTCTCTCTCACACACACACACACACACACACACACACACGCACACAACACAATCTTGCATGAAGTCTCTGATATCACATTTACATCTGTGACTTTTATTTCAAAATTCAGGGGCCTCCAATAAAAATTGTATTTTTACTAATCTAAAGAATGAGGGTGAATTTAGGTTTACACAGATTTTGGTAATGTTCCCTAAAACGAACTCACAGTTACAGTAAATCGCACAACTTCTACAATAAATGTTATGATATCAGTGGACAAAGATATCAGGAAGAGTCGCTGTTGTCTCTCACTGTAACCCACCCCACTGCATGTCATCGGGTCATGAAAAACTGTGTATCAAAGCAGGACCAACCTTCAGAAAACGCTCCTCAAACGCTCCTCAAACAATCCACAATAACCCTGGACTCACAGCCTAAATGCCGTGTCGTTGATATATTCTCCCTGTTCCTGATAATTATTTCTTCTTTTTATTATTTTGATCTCTGCATTTCTTTCGATATGTGTCTGAAACGCCCCCCCTCAACACACACACACACACACACACACCACCCCTGCCCTGTCTTTCATATGCAAATCTGTGCGAGAACAATCAGCTATGAGCGAGGGTGCAAGTGTGCTAACCCATTAGGTCCACTGTGGCAGGGAGCGGATTGTCTCATTACCCCTAATTAGTGGCTTTCTAGTTTTGTATCAATTAGCAGAGTAATTAAAACTATTCCTGCTGCTGTTTATCCACAAACCGCTGATTCAGGGGAATTCAAGCAAAACAAAGCAATGGAACTCGAGAGGTTGCGCTGGTAACTACACACACACACACACACACACACACACACAATGCCTTACAAATGCATGCAC